>PVJX010003198.1:0-112618 GCA_004027295.1 Dolichotis patagonum | reverse complement strand
AAAGTCCTAGTTAATGCAAGAAGGCAAGAAAAAGAAACAAAAAGCACAGGGATTGCAAAGGGAAAAATAAAATTGTGTACAAAAATCTGAACAAATCAACAAATCATGTAGAAGCAATTATAGCAAGACTATAAAATACAAAGTTAATACACAAAACAGTCTGTTCTCTGTATTTAGCAAGAAACAAGTTCGATTTGAAATTAAAAACATAAAATAATTTAGTACCACCCAAAAGTGAAATACTTAGGTTGAAATCTAATAAAATATATCTAAGATCTGTATGAAGACAGCAACAAAACTGATGAGAGATATCAAAGAACTAACTCAAAAAGAAATATTCCATGTTCACAGATAGGAAGCTACAATGTTGTCAAGATACTAGTTTTCACAACTTGATCTAAGGTTGAACGTCATCACAGCCAAAATTCTAGCAAGTTGCTTTGTAACTATCAATAAACTAATTCCAATATGCACATTCACAACAATAACAGCAAAAAAATTTAGAAGCACCAATGCTGTCTTAAAGAAGAAAAAACCAAAAAAAATAAAATAAAAAAAGAAGAAAAAAGCAGAGGACTGTCCCCAGCCTAATTCAAGACACTATAATGTTACAACAATCACACAGTGCAGGACTGGCCAAAAAAAAACACAAACCATACCAAAACAAAACAAAAAAGAAACTGAATAGAAAGCCCAGAGAAAGATACATGTAAGTATAGTCAGCTTATCTTTGACAAAGTATCAAAAGAAATAAAATGGAATAGAATACTTCCAAGGAATGGTTCTGGAACACCCAAAATACAGGCAAACATATGGATCTAAACACAGACCTTACGACTTTCACAAAAATCAAAACTATAAAACTACTAGAAGGTAACAAGGAGAAAATTCAGGTGACCTTGTGCTTACTTTTTAAAGACAACACCAGAGGCATAACCCATTAAAGAAACACTAGATATGCTAGACTTCAATAAAATCTAAAACATCTCTGCTCTGGGAAAGACACTACGTCAAGAAAATGAGAAGATATGCCACAGACTGAAAAATATTTATAAAAAGCATATGATAAAGGATTTGTACCCCATGTTATGGTCTGTATCTAGATGTACCCCCAATTGCCTCATGTGGTCAGAGGGTTTTTTTCGAGGTAGGTAAACATACAGCAATTCATTTGTAGTGCAATGCTGGGATTAAGGGTGCTGGGATTAAGTCCTACACCTACCCTAGGGTGGGTGGCCTGCATTCAATACAAAGCACAGAAAGAAATTTCTCTCTCTCCCTCCCTCCCTTCCTCTCGTTGCTCTTGCTGTTTTCTGCCTGTCGTGAATTGTTCTCTTCTATGAAGCCACCCTGTAGAGCCAGCCAATTATGGACTGAAACCTCTACAAACTGTAAGCTAGATAATCCTTCTCCCCTTGAATGTTGGGCCTAAGCAACGAACAAAATAACTAAGACACCCCAGTACATTTATATGCAAAACTCTTAAAACTCAACAAACTAAAAAATAAACAACTCAAAACATGGGCAAATGACTGAAACACCTCATCAAAGATATACATATGACAGAGGCCACTTGAAAAGGTGCTCTACACATATGTCATCAGGGAATTGCAATTTAAAACTACAGTGAAATATTACTACACACTTACACATAAGAAATTCTACTACAGTGACATCAAATGCTGGTGAGAGTGAGAAATGGAGCAGCCACTTTGGAGGAGTCTGGTAATTTCTTACAAAACCAAACATTTTCCTACCATATGTTGTGCTCTTTGATATTTACTGAAATGATTTGAAAACTTATGCCTACACAAAAACCTGCACATGGGTATTTATAGTAGCTTTATTCATAATTGCCTAAACTTGGAAGCAACCAAAATGTCCTTCACAAGGTGGATGGAAAAATAAACTGTGGTACATCTAGACAATGGAATATTATTCAGTGCTAAAACTCAGTGTGCCATCCAGCCATGAAAGATACAGAGAAACCTTTAGTATAGGAAGCCAATCTGAAAAGGCTCCATAATATATGATTTCAACTGTATAATATCCTGGAAAAGGCAAAACCACAGAGATTGTAAAAGACCTCTAGGTGCTGATACGGAGGGATAAATGGAGCACTCAAGATCTTCTGTGATACTACAATGATGGGTTCATTTGTCATAACTTGTCATAGTTTCTTTCTCATTGTTGGAACAAAATACCTCCAAAATACCTACTCCAGGTCATAGCCTGGAGGCCAATGGGTCCGCAGACCATCACAAAATACCTACAAGTTAAAGGAGGAAAAGTGTACTTCAGCTCATAGTTTGTAGAGGTTCTGGAGTCGCTTGGCTCCAAAACAGGACGGCATGGCAAAGGGGCATGACAGAGGAGAAAGAGCTCAAGATAAAGCAGGCAGGAAGCAGCGAGTCTTCCTCCTTCTTGCCCTTTTCATTCTATCCAGATCTATTGGTTGGTGCCACCCACACCCAAGGTGGGTCCTTCCCTTTTTGTTAAGTCCATCATCCACATGAGAGCTATGATAAGCCAACCAGTGGACTTATCTAGCATCACACACCCATGATCCAGTCACTCTCAAAAGCCCCACCCATGAGTGCATGAAGCTCTGGGAGTCATCTAGATACAAACCATAACATAACTGTTACAGGTTAAGTGTCTCCCCAAAGTCTCATTACACATGAAAGCAACTGAGTCTAGCATTTGTAATCGGTTTGTTGTTTAGTGCTGGGATTGGTGGTATGAGTGCTGTACCTGTGCAGGGGCAGGGAGCCGGCATACAATATAAGGCAGGGAAGGAGGCGTGTCTTTCCTTCTTTAGCCCTTTTTGCTCTTGCTGTTTGTTGCCACGTGAATGGTTGCCCCTCAGCCATGCTACCCTGCCTTGGATCCAGCTGAGTATGGCTAAAACTTCCATAAAATTATAAGCCAAGTAAATCTTCACTTCCCTAATTTTGGGCATGGGGTATTTTATCCCAACAATGACAAAAAACTAACCAACACAATAATCCAAAGAATATACACCATTTAGAGTGAGCCCCAGTGTGAACTCCAGGTCATAGCCTGGAGGCCAGTGGGTCCGCAGACCATCACAAATATCCCTCTCTGTGGAGGACATCAAAGTGAGGGAGGCTGTACCTGTAAGAGGGACAGAGGGCACATGGAAACTCTCCATACCTTCCCCCATTTTGCTGTGAACCTAAAACTACTCTAAAACATAGTCTACCTTTAAAATTTCATGCACTAATACATACATTCTATGTTTTGTTTTATTCTATTTTTGCTTTCAACAAATCTGGGTCACCTCCCACTAAACTTTTTATTTTACCACCCACAAATGGAGCTGACAAAAAAAAGTGAAACAGTGCCCTAGGTTGTGTCCGGCTGGTCCTTGGAACCCAAGCTCCATGCCTTACACTGCATTTGCAGTGATTGGGGCACAGGGCCCTGGTATAGTACCTGGAGGGAGGGTCTCCATGCTCTGTGCTTTTTCATCTCCATTGCTGTGGTGAAGGTCTTTCTTTTTAATAGGGTCAATTTCATTCCAGTCCTCCTGGGGAAACAAATATACCAAGTGAGCCTGTTGGTTCTGAGCACACCATCAATCATCAGTTCCATGCATTCTGTGTTTTTGATGCCAGCTCTGGGGACATACGGCGAGCAGGTAAAGCCCATCCTAATGGCTCCTCTGCAGAGTCATTAGGTGATCAGGATGCATGGGAGTAGCCTTTCCACCATGGAAGGATTTCAGTGGAAACCCCAGTGCTCTGAGGGTAAGGAAGACAGGGATACCAGAGGTTAAAGGCTCTGACCTGAAGTGGTTCTCTGACCCTCAGATAATTTATGGCACCTCCCCAGTGTCCCTCTGAACTCCACCAGAAGTGTTAACAGACCTTATTTAATCCTACTGACTAGACACCAGAGGGAGGTCCCATGAGTCACAGTGGGACTGCCATGGAACACACCTGCAGATAGGACCTAGTGCGAAACCCCAGCAAGACCTGAATTTTCATGGAATTCATCTCATTCGTCTGGGGAAACAATTTGCTTTAATTTATCAACATGAAATAACAGTTCCATGACCACGGAACTAAATGCATTTTCCACTCACTTGGATTTGATTTCTGTGAGTAAAATAAGAAAGATCTATATATAATTCAAACCAGAAACATCCCATGGGTGCAGCACTGTGATCTGATCATTTCCTGAGCAGATGCCCCTGGATGCTGTCCTCCCTGAGGGCTCTACCAGCTAGCCACGGGTTTTGGCACCCACCACCCTAGAGACCAGCGTAGGCTGCGTGCGCTACGTGGTACTAGCTCTCTGACACATAAGGTGGTATCCACAAGGGGTGGTCCTCAGGGATTTGTGCTATGGGGCCCAGGCCACAGGTTGCTCTGCTGATAATTTGCCTTTCTACTTGAAAGGCACGGTAACTAGAGGGAAATCAGCCAGCCTCGAGTCTCCTCTCATCTCTCCAACAGCCTTTCCTCCCGTGCCCCACTACAGTGTGTTGACCAAGCTTGGCAGAAGGGCACACAAAACAGAACCAGAACCCCAAGACTCTTGGCTCTGCAACTGGGCTCAAGGTCTCTTATCAGGCCCTCACCCACCTTGTACTTTGCAAGGCCTAAACCCACACAGTAACAAATGTATTGGAATACATTCGCATCCCAGTTTTAAAACTTTCTCACTCTAAAAAGATTTTGAAAAGACACATGTAACTAGCTTTTGAGATCGTTTGGTTATAAATAAACTTCCAATTTACTACTGGCAATGATTTCACAGCAACCCTTGTGAATTGCAGCAGTAAGGGAATCTAACTGACCAACCAGCTTCACAGCAGAAGGACTCTGTGTGAAGACTAAATCATCAGGTTTAATGAAGCTGCCAGAGTCATGCTGGTGAACTTTTAATTAAGCACTGATTTTTATTTTGTCACTAGCTTGTAGCATTTTGTGGCTGATAATTTCCCCCCATAGGCATCTGGCTTCCAACATACACTCTACTGAATCAAACTATTTAACCTTGCAGTTGAGAAAAACCAAAAGCCAATCTTGCCCCTGGGGCTGTGCTTCTATAATCAAGTCATTATCTCTGGCATTTACCAAATCAATCTTTTCAGGTCAACTATCAGCTTTCCTAAAAAGTCAATATTTTTTTCTTCCCACAAAGGGGGCCCTCCCATTCCTCATTCTCTCTGAGAGGCACCCCACCACAAACCCATGCTGGGCACAAGACCAGGAAGGAGGACTAGTGCTCTGCACGGGTACTGCTCAGGCAGCAGCAACTCTGGCATTTCCAAACTCCCATCTTACAAGAAGGACTCCAGATCAGAGAGGTTAAACAACTTGTCTAGGTCACACCATTGCTAAGAGGCTGAAGTCAGTCTCTGAAAAGTAACATGAGTGGCTGTAAACAGGGCCTGACAAGGCTGGCTATTATCTAGACTACCAGAAACCTAAATTTCAGGAGGTGCCACTTGGGCTCTGGATACACACATCATTCACGCTGGTAAGCAAAGATCAGAGGGATAGACAAGTGGACCAAGCACATCCAGCCAGGAAGAGCCCACCCTGGAGGGACCTGGGGATGAAGGAAGAGCAGCTAGGCCAGTACTGTGGGGTGTCTCTAAGTTAATAGCTTCTTTGAAACTGCCTTGGCCCAGTGGAAGCAGATGAGTTTACAGGCACCTAGAGATCTTACAAAATCACTGCCTGTGCACAAGCATGTGATATTCAAGAGGATCCCAGGCCCCAGCCAGGCACCAAAGTTGTCCTATATTTCTCCTGCTTCCCCAGAGCACAAAGTGTAGTTGCTCAAAAACAAGTGCATCTGAAAAGAGTCCTTGTCCTGCTTACTCTGCTTTCACTGGCTCTGCCCACTTCCCAGGGGAAGGTGTTTACACAGCCCTCCCACAGTCACACGCATCAGCTCTGCCTAAAAACAGCAAGGTACCAGATGCAAAAGTACAGAGAAGGCTCTTACACCTAGGATCCATTGGCATCCAGGCTGGGCACCAACAGCTGAGTGTTTTCTCCCTTTAGGAGGGAAATGACAAACTGATAGATATGTCCTCTTTGCAGTGACAAGTGTGAACTGGCTGAGATTAGAAAGGGACTGTGTGGTTTACATCAGATCAGAAGCTGCAGTGAATTCGAAGTCTGCAATCCTGGAAGCCTGCTCAGGTGCTCAGGACACAGACCAGGGTCTGCTCTGTCTCCCGGCCTTCAAAGCGTGTGCAGAATGACTTACCTCAGGGAGACAAGACACATCAGAAACATGTAGAGGAGAGAGGGCCAGGAGTTCTCGCAGAAAACTGAACTCTGTTGGGAAGATTCTGCAGAGGTCTGGGATTTGCTCTTAGCCAAATCAAGAAACATCATGTGGAGGAAGCTTCTGGCTGTGTGCCTTTACCACGTGAACCAGAGTGCCGGACACAGCCACGTGCCACCCCCAGAGAGAACCAGATGGCCTGAACTAGGGATTCTCTCCCAGACAATGAGAGCTTGAGCTTCCCTCCTCCCGCTAATTAACTTACCACCATGGTAGTTATGGTTATCAGATATCTGTATGTGGTCCTGCCCACCCTGTTCTTACACGGTACACAGAAGACACAGTCTAAGCCAGACTTAAGGCCCTGCACAAAACCCAGGGAATGGACTTGCAATGCTTTTCAGTGTCAGGATTAGATGGCACAGGTGTCATATGCCCCGTCTCCAAACACATACACTGCCAATGATATTTTAATGGCACTGTCTTCAGAAAGAGCAGATCTAGTGCATCAATTTACCAAGGTTGTAATTAAAAGAACATCCTTCGTTACAATTCCAGCTACACCTGTCTCTGTTCCGAAATAAGAATAAACAGAAAGTAAGCATGATCACTGCCAGAGGCCTCAATATCCTTCTCCACAGGGCCGTTCAGTGTGCCCCGGCAGTGGCTGGCTCCGCACACAGAGGACAAGGAGGCACACCAAGAACAAGGAGACACCAAGGACCTGTCATGACCTAGTCACTGTCCCTCCTGCCATCTCCTCATGAAATGATGCAATGTCCTGTGGAGAAGAGGAACTCAACTCCGTCTTTGAGAAGAGGGCCATCAGAGAACTGGTACATAGATTACCTAAAGCCACTATATTTACTGATTCCGTAAGACTCCATGGTAGCAGAGATTTGTCCAGACCACCCTAGGCAGGCAGGATGCTGCTTTACTGGAAAGCTACTCATGTACCAAGAAAGCTACTCAGCCCAAGAGCTGAGTCACAGAGACCAGTTTTTCTCACACTGACCCCTCACTGAATCCAAAGTAAAAAATCACCACCTGCGCTAGCAAGTCTCAACTATGAAACACCACACAAAAACATGCTTCAACACACAAACTAGGTGAAAAATGAAGACTAAATGCCACATATGCTGTTAAATGGCCAAGGCTGCCTTCATATAATTTAAGTGGCTAACATATTTTTTAACAGAGGTATAAAAATATTACTGTGGAAGAAAAAATAAAATAGGCTGTTTTTAAGTCTGCCCTGCTGAAATACATTCTGTCACTGTTAAATTATTTCAGCTACTAGCCCATATGCTCAGACACAGATTAGAAGAAGAAACCAAAAATAACTCTGAGTGACACTTTGATTCCTTTCTCATCAACTGTCTACCTTTCACTGTCGGTAACTACTGTCATGGCCAATCCATACAGCAACGCTTTTTAAAGTCATGTCAGTAGATAAAGAGAGGTGACTATAGATTTTCCTCTCAAGAGGAGACACTCACAGCAAAGCTAAGATCAAACTCAACAAAATAACATTCAAAAGAATTTGAGACAGATAAGCAGGAAGCTGAGAACAAGAACTCAATAACCAGCCACAGTCACCCCTATGGAGTCCATGGGGCCTCTGGAGGACCACTGGCAGCTCCTCAGAGCACGTGCTTACTAAAGGAGGTGCAGAAGACATCTGCAGGACCTCTCAGAGACACTAGCCATGGCCACATTGTCACTAGCCCAATAGCCACTCTTGTGGTAGAGTATACAACAACTAGCCAACCAACAGACTGAGAAAGGCCCCATACTGCCTAGGAGAAGCCCCGCAACTAGACAGTGCAGATCACCCAGAAGCACTGCAAAGTGTCCCTCAGAACCAGTGGCCCATCCTCTGCACACACGGGTCTCTAACACAGAGAGAAGATTGGGTTTTGCTTCTAAATGAAGGATCCCACTGAAAACAGTGGCTTAGCTGAGAAGGAAGAGTGGTACCTTTCTCTTTGCCACCATGGGTATAGGAAGGGAACACACCTTAGCAGCCATAGGCACACTTCATGGATCCCTCAAATTGCTCAATGCCCTCAAATTGCTCAATGCTTGTCTGGCATCACAGTGGTGGGCAAGGCAGAAGTGACCCCTTTCACCCTGTCCCTGTGGAAGGGGAACGGGCATGGCTGGAAGGACAACAGATGTCTTAACTGTTCCCAGAACCTTCACTGGACCAAGAACCAAAGAACAGAAAGACAAAATCAAGAGTGTGGGCAGAGCAAGGAAAGGTCCAGTTTCAGGGTTGGTTCTTCCCTAGCCATGAGACCACTTCTCTAAGGACAAGATCCAGGCTTGGGGGGGAGGGGTGTCTCTGAAACAGTCCCAAATGGCTTGAGGGCACAGCCAGCAGTTGAAATCCCCATCTTACCCATACACACACAAGCACTCACTTGGCTCCTGCCTGGTTGATGACACTGTCCTGGGCTCAGAGTCACACCACTTGACACACACATCCTCACTCACAAAGAAGAAACACATGATGGTAAAGATCATCCCTTGTCTATATTACCCTGTGCTAAGAGAAAAATCACTGTGAGATTCCACACAGTCTTGGTACGAAGGTCACAAACTAGAGGTGTTGCTGTCCCTCTTGACCACAAACCCTGCTAACATGTAGACAGCTGAGTATGCTGTCCTGTACTCACTCCATTCACGGGAAACTGCCTTTATCAGCCAAATCTTCCCCCTCCAAACCCTGCAGCCACATTCAGATGCAGTGGCCACCAGTAAGCTAGCCCATGTCCAGAACCTCTGGTACCTGAAATATACCATGTAAGATTTGGAAAAGTACGGGCACAGCTGATCTATCTACATCACCTCAGACAACTCTGACGTCTCTTTAGGCTGCAGTTTCCTGATAAGTAACATGGTAATTAAAAAACAACTAACCTGTCCCTGAAAGGACATACTGACAGGACTCCATAACAATAAGGTGTGATACGACTGAGATACCAGGCTCTATTGCCAAGGCCATTTGTACCAGCTTTCTCAACACCTGAGATATAATATCCATCACTTAAAGGAGAGGTTTAATTCTCTCAGTTTCAGTCCATGACAGGCTGACCCCAAGCAGAGACACCATGGCAGAAGCAACATGGAACAAAGCTGCTTAGCTCATGGTGGCCATGATGCAGAGCAGAGGAAGAGTGGCAGAGTAGAACTGGTTAAGGGGCCAGACATAGATCCCAAGGTCATGCCTCCAAGACCCAGAAACCTAGATGCGTGCTTCACCAATCCCCAAGTTGGACCCCAAAACCAACAAGTTGAAACTAACCCAACTGCAACTGGAAATGCAATAATCTCTTTTCAAAAGTCAATAGTTGCAGCATTCTTCAGAAGTCCAGGTCCAAGTTCCAATGGTGTAACTTCTTCCTTTCCTATCCACAAACAGTTCATTCACTGACTTCCTGAAAAAACATATTTTACTTCTGTGATCTTTATCTCCTGAACCCATAACCCAGTCTAACCACAAGAAAAAAAATGAATCAAAACCCACATCAGGAACATTCTACAAAATCCTTGATTGGGACTCCTCCAAGTTGTCAAGGTCATCAAAAGACAAAGCATAATGACAAAAATCACAGAAGAAAAGTCTAACAAACTGTGATCACAGTCAAGATCAAGAGCTGCTGGAGAAGAAAAGAAGACTGAATGCCGTGTCCTGCATCTCAGGCCGACCAAACAGTAGGGCAAGGAACACTCAGAAATCTCAATAAAGCATGAAGTGGGTTAACAGTAACATCCACATTGGTTCTTTGACACAAATGCACCCTACTAATGCAAAATTTTAGTGACTAGGAAACTGGATATTTGGGTATAAGAGAACTTTCTACAATGTTCCAAATTTTCCTATAAAGTTTAAAAGAAAAACTACAAATAAAATACATGTGCATAGATTTTATTTACGTAACAGAAAAATAATTTCATTCAATATTCTTGGGATAACTCCTGTCAACTATGTATGTCTGGGATGCCTAATATTTTTAATGGCAGTTTTAAGCCCTTTCCAATTCCTTTCCCTTCAAGGGAACTAAGGTATAAGTCACTTGTTAAGTGCTGACTTTAAAACCAATTCTGCAATGAGGATGATTAGCCAGCTTTAGGGGACATGTGGGCAAGGCCACACAGTAATCTGTTTTACACCATAATCCTCTTTCCAGAGCAACCAATCCATTCAAACTCCATGCCTATAGTAAATGACCCATGGAGAAGACAGCTGGCAGAGAAGAGCACAGGCAGCCATCAACGTGCAGCTTTTTCTTACCACAGCTCTAAGGAGTACATGACATAGGTCAGTTCTGGGTACGTACCCCTCCTGAAGGCCAGCAGCAGCCCCCACAAAGAGCTGGACACCTGCCACTCCAGGAAGCTCTGGGCCCACTCTGTAACACTTCTTCCTAATCATGAACAGAGAACAGCTCTCCTGTGGAGGGAATCAGGATCCTGTGTGACTGGGGCAGGGTTGGGGGAGTCCCTCGCCCTGCTGTGGGTATCAGATAAAGCTTTTTTCTCAACTACAGTCCACTTCTTGCTCTGGGCTTCCCGACTTTAGCTGAAACACATACTCTTTGAAGAATGATACATGTTGGCAAACTTAACTAAACTGTCTTTTCACACACATACACCAATAAATAAATAAACAAAGGTGTTTTAGTGAATTATTTCCCCTATGACTCAGGTAAAAATCAATCGTATTTTAAAGTAATAATTCTCAGAAAGTGAGAGGAAAGATGGTGGGAGGCTGAGCTGGTAGCAGCACCTAGAGATGCTGACAGAGCCCAGGGCAGCAGCACAGCAGCTAGCAAGGGTGTGGACTGCATTCTTGGCTGGCCATGACTGCAACCTGGCAGCATTCTGACTCCCTATCCCACCTACACTCCCCCACTTCCAGCCCCCCACAATCAATACCAGGATTTGGTTCTGTGAGGCAGCAGCCTGACTGCCATGTCCATGCCCCACAAAGCTGCCCCCTCTGCTGTTGCCCACAAGCTAATCAGTGGCAAGGCCATGCTGCAATGCCACCTTGTTCCCAGTAGGTGCCCCTACAGAGGCCCTGGCCCACAGCCTGGCAGTTGTCAGCTAAGGCAGAACCACTATAGATCATCAGCCTCCAAACAATGTAACAGGAGCCCCAAAAGCCAGGGTGGAAAAAGTAAGTGGAAAAACTTCTGAGCATTTTACCCCAAATCCTCAGATCTAGGAGGCTTGCTTGTACCCCAGGGTATGCACAAGAGAACCCGGTACTGGCCATACACCCACCCTGCAGCGCTAACCTGGGCCACTGTACCCTTTCACTCCCTGTGACTCCACTAGGTCAGACACAGCGGTCTCCCAGCCTGGGTACCCCTTACAGCCAGCATCCCGTTTCACTGGCCAGAACCCAGTCCCACACAGCTCAGACTCCATGTTCTTCTCATTGGGAGCATCAGAATGAGGCCTGGATGTTGGAAGGCAGAAACAAGGAATCAGAGGAGAAAGGGCGCCTTCTCAAAGCTGCCCAGGGAGAGACTGGCAGGACCACAGCATCCAAGCATGGGCCATGGCAAGATATGCATGTGCTCTGCTGGCTCCTGGGCTCTCTCCCACCTACGCTGCCATGGCATCCTGCAACCAGCCAGGTCTGTGCAACACAAGGGCTGAGGATACAGGCATGTGAAAACCCCCCAACTTGTCCTGCCCTGTCAGTAAGCAAAATGATGGTGGCCCACATGGGTCTCTTAGAAACACAGTGAATGCGGCTAAAGACCAGAAACACTCAGATGAGGCCCCCTCACAAAAGGACCACCTGCACCCAAGAAGACTGAGTAAGGCTGCAGGAGACACTTCTGGAGAGCAAGCTACAGTAAATGAGACATAAACTGCTTCTTTTCATTCATTTAAAACTCACATGCCCTCCTTAACAGTCTCACTTTGGAGAGCCAGTACCTACTAATTTCCACTCCTCATAGGACTTTGTTTCATTAAATCCAAATTCTCCTTTCACAAAGGAGCGGTGTCTCCCAAGCCTATTTTAGAGGCAAGTGAACACAGGGGAGACCCCATTCTCACCACACTAAGCACAACAGTCATCCCCAAATGTGAAGGATATGTATCAGAACCCCACAGAAACCTCCACCCCAGGAGGATTGCCAAGTTTAAGCTCAACCTAGGCAATTTACTTAGGCACTTAGGGAGACCGTGCCTCAAAATAAAAGAAAGGGCTGGAATGCCAGGTGTGGTGGCACATGCCTGTAATTCCAGTATTTGGGAGGCTAAACCAGCCTAAGCACATAGTGCCACCTTGTCTCAAAGGAGGATTGGGGGTGGCCAGGAGCATAGCTCAGAATGAAAGCCCCTGGTTCAGTCCTCAGTACAACAAAAGAGGAGAGGAGAGGGGAGGAGAAGGGAATGGAGGGGTAAGGATTGGAGGATAGGAGGGGAAGAAAAGGGAAAAAGGGAAGAAGGAAGGAAGAAAAAGATAAGGAATGAGGGAGGGATCCACTTCTAGCCCTCTGGGCAGATGGCACACATACCAGGGTTCTGGTGGCCACAGAAACCTCCTTCTTTCCCTCATCCCCCAGTTATATCCTAGGACTTGTACAAACTCATTACAATGGACTAACCCAAAATCATGAATAAATTTTATGCACAAATACTGCAGCACTATTTATAGGAGAAAAATACAGAATTTAAAATATTCCACACTAAAAAGTTACGCTGCAGTTCCTTAAGAGAGTATCATGCAACCATTAAAAAATTATAAAGATCACATACAAATGCAAAATGCTTAAGTTAAAAAAGAAAATGCAGGAGACAAAATTTTATGTGCACAATGAAACAACTATACAAAAAAATGCTTATTAGCCTGGAATTAAAGGCAAGGAAATAAAAATGGTTGTGCTAGAGTGAAAATATGTTGAGTGATGTTTCTACTTCTCCAACTTTCTTCCATGTTCTTAAAATTACTTTCATGCATAATTTTAAAATCTAGCATAGACATGCTATAGTTAGAATTCTGAACCATGCAACATCTGATAGCTGACTGCATCTGGCCTGTGGCTAGGCCGCCCACATTGCCCATCATGGGCAGGTCCAGGCAGCACTCCAGGACCAAGAGGCCTTCTCCATGAATTAGAGAAAGGGCTCACAGTGGTCACCGCTGACTTGGGCAGGACAGGCTGGCACTACCAGATTCAGCAATTCCAGGTCTATCTCTTCAGTGTGCACTGCTTTTCCTACTGAATCTTTGTTTTCTCCAAAGTAGTCTTATGCTTATGGCCAGTTAGACCTTAAACTTAAGGGAACAGCAGGCAATGATAATACTTTTACCAGTGACCATATTTATAAAGTGAACTAGAGACATCCCCTTCATGCAACTTGTCACAAGCTCGGTGTTACCACTGATACCACTACCTCCATGGGACTCACATTGTGCCAGGCACCACCAAGAGACTCACTGTGGTCTAGTGCTATTATGTGCATGTTCCCCACATCCTGAGGTACAGACTAACGTCCTTGCAGGAAAGGTGTGAGAAAGCTAAGACACAAAAGGAAGAACTCAGGGCACACAGCAACAGGCAGGGTATGGCCAGCCCACAGTCCAGGCCAGCCTGGGTTTGGTATGACCAAATGGTGCACACAGTAGAACTGGTAAACCCATTAAGCACCTCCTCATATCACACATACCCACAGGTATTCTGACAAAGATGGGGTCTGCTCATCCTCCCTGTCACTAATATTCTATTTAGATGTCTTCAAACACTGCTTCAGGACTATACACAGTCTGGCCCTAATGGGAGAGTTGAGGTGAAGGTGAATTGTTCAAGCAGTTCAGGTCTTAAAGGTAAACTCAAACTACTGCTCTGGGGCCCTCCAGTAACAGGAAGGAAGCAAGTCTTCCATTTAAGAACTAAATAAGCACATGCTTGACAAGTTAGCAAGGTCTGACACAGAGTAGAATCTTAGCCAAAACAGCCCCAGGGCTGGGACTGTATAACCACCTTATCAGTTACTCAGCACTCCACCTCACAGCAGAGAAAACACAGTTAGATAACAGGCTGCATTAAGATTCGTCAGCGCCAGAGACTGTGTACACTATCTCATTTTAAACAAGCAACAGTGGTGGAAAGAAAGTGCATTATGTCTACTTCACAGATGAGAAAAAGGGAGTGTGACCAAGAGCAAAGTGATCAGCGATTACATCTGACCACAGTCTGTTCTCCAATTAACCACCAGAGTATCCTATCATAGATTCGATTTCTAGTACTAAATCCTCAGCTGTGTTATTAAGGAACTGAGTCTGGAGTGACACCCTACAGCAAGTTAGAAATAGCCATGTTTTTCCATGGAGTGACATGCCTGCTACTTGATCACTCTGCAAGGCTGAGGCAATAGGATCACGAGTTCAAGACCAGCCTGGGCAATTTAGTGACACTCTTGTCTCAACAATAAAATTAAAAATTAAAAAAAAAAAAAAAAAAGGAGATGTAGCTAAGTCCCAAGGCCCCGGATTCAAACCCCAGTAACACAGAAGAAAGCAGGAAGAGGATGAGAGAAAAGGCTGTTTTCTTGCCACTCCCCGCTGCAGAACTGGAGTTGGACTCTAAAAGGGCTCACAAGAGTTGCTCCAGCAATGATGCCAGCAGGTACAGGACAAGGAGAGGCTTGATGTGCATCTCAACACTAGCTGTCCTCTTAGAATACAGCATCGAGACCACTATCTGTGAGGAAACTAGGTCAGGTGTCCAGATGGAAGCCAGTCAATACAACGGAGTGTGAAGCCATCTAGGACACAAGAGCCCCAGCGGCCAGCAAGACCTCCAAGCTGGCCACAAGATTGTGAGAAGCGATCATTCACTCCTGGTTTTGGGTAGGTTTGCTAGACAGCAACAGGGAACTGACACATGGGTAATCCTTACTCACAGCTTCATGGGAAATGAGGACCAGACTGTTTATAGCCACTGCCAGAGGAATACTGAGGTACAGAGAGCCTATGCCTGGGCAGGTCCAACAGGTCAGAGCTGCAGGTGCCACCTCTGATACAAGTAATTTCCTTATTTACACAATCAGAGATGTGGTGATATAAGGCATGGCATTTTATCCCAGCCACCTCAGACACTTCATAGGAAGGTACTATTGCCACAGAATAGGGATAGTTAATGGCTACTGTACAGGGTGGTGAGCTCCTAGTGCTGTGTCTACCACACCCCAGAGATACAGTAACACCAGGAACTGTTGTTCACTCCTGGGTGAACCCTGCACACTGATGGCAATATCCTTTGCTGTGACATGGCTGCTGGGTTGGAGGCAGCTTGATGAAAGAAGATAAGGGAGGATTGCTAGGAGGTGATATCCCAGAGATAAAGTAGCTGTCTCAGAAGGCACCTTTAGGCAGGGATGAGACTGCCCAGCCCTCAGCAGTCATTCTATAAGGTACATCTGACAGTGCTCCAAAACCAGGAGCAAGGTGCAGGTAAAAGGGTTCCAGCAGGGGCCAGCCACACTGTCATGGTCCCAGGGCCCCTCAGTTCAATGCCTCTCTGATAAAAAAGCAATTCAAGGAAGTAGAGGCAGTCAGTGCAGACGGAACCAGTCAGTGGGTGGTAGATGGACTTGGCATTCCTCCCTGGAACATAGCAACAACACCCACTTGTCCCCACCTCATGTGAGCCATGGAGGTCACCATCTGACCGCCAACTATGGATGTGGGCCTCAGGAGTCAGGCAAGCAGCAGGACAACCTTTCCCTCCCCTCTGAGAAAAGCTAGACTTTAGTCTTTAATCCCTATACACCCTGGAAATGCAGAGGTCTCTGTCTGCTCCAGCCTCATTCTGAATGTCTCATTTTCCTAATCTTCCTGGTCAACTCAAAAGAACACTAAACATTTCGATTGAAGAGATCTGACCTCACATGCCAAGATGGAAGCCATGTGTTGTCACACACTAGAAAGAGCAGTAACCAAGGACAGAAAAGAGATGTTCCTAGATACCTGAGCCCTCACACCAACAGCAAGGGTACAATCCACCCCAAAGGTGTATGCATCCCTTCCAAAGTCAGCTAAAGTCAGAGGATGCCCACAGATGATGTTAAAGGGGGTGCTCTCTTCAATGCTCTGTTTCAATCACTTCCCTCTATCCAAAAAAGCAAAAACAGTGTTGGAGCCTTACCAGGTACAGGACCCTGCCCAACTCAAATGGTTACTGCGATCACACACACTGCTGTGGTAGCCCAGGGCTGCCAGGTTGATCACATCTCAGAAGACTGCCCCTCTGGCTTGGTCCTCTGTTGCTCTCTGCCTACACTGTGTAAAGGCAGATCATATTCATCTGACTTACCTGAAGATTAATGGCATAAAATCCTTCCCTGTGACTGCTGGTTCACAGGCCCAATCTGGTATGTCTGGAAAAAACATGTACCCAAAGCAGCCCCAGCTTGATCTGAGGGGCAGCTCCAGCTATGTAGCCCCGGCCCCTCAGCCACCTGGGCTTCTGTTGAAGTCAGACTCCCAAGGGGAATCTCACATAAAGTCAGAGATCCCCAAACACAAATATTCTGCAGATCACAGGTCTTGAATATCACCTGGGCACAGCGTTTCAGGAGGTCTAGTGTTCATTCCTAATTTTATTTTCCCAAAATAAAAATTGGTGATTTTATGTCTTAGTTTCTCCATCTCTAAGAAAAGGTCACTGGCCTTCTAGCCTCAACAGAGCACTCCACAAACCTGTGTTGAGGCCGCCTCTGTGTACTGGAGCCCTACATGAGACCCTGGCTGCCTCCCACCTTGTAGCTTCCGCGCATCCACATGAGCTGCACTGTCACCCTGCCCCTACCACTTGGGCCTCCCCAGGGTCTCCATGCTGACATATCTGTATAAATGCTCCCAGGCAACCCAAGTCACACTCCATTGTTCACACAGCTCAGTCTGGCTTGCTACATCCCAGTTCTCCACACGTGACATGACTGTTCTCAGTTCATCAACCTGGCCTGTAACTTTCCCCTACTTTTAAATTATGATGTAATTTTTAGTGTAAAATTTACTCTAGTTCTGTGAGTTTTGCCAGTTGCATAGTCATGCAACCACTACCACAGAACAGTTCCAACCCCCAAAGAGATTCTCCAACATACCTCTCTTGTTAACCTCATCCCCCAGCTCTTGCGCTCAGTAATCTGCTTTCTTTCTATCATGTTTCAGTCATTTTCCAGTCACTAGGACAAAGTATCTGACATCCAAAATTTAAAGGAGAGGTTTATTTTGGCTCATGATTTCAGTTCTTGGTTGGCTGGCTCCAAGGTAGAAACAGCATGGTGGAAAGGCCTTGGCAGAGGAAGAGGTAACCAATCCATCGCAGTCAGAAAGCAGAGAAAGAGCAGAGGAACCAGGGTTAAGAATATACCCTTCCAGGTCACATCCCCAGTGACCCACACTCAGTCAGATGCTACCTGCTAACAGTACCCTCAGCTCCTGAACTGATGGATGAAGCCACTGATGAGCATGGTGTCCCATGACCTAATCACCTTCCAAACACGAGACTCTGGGGGCTGTCTTAGATCTAAACCATAACATCAGATGATCACTCACAGGGCATGTGGCCTCATGACCCCGGTTCTTTCACACAGTGAGGCACTGAGATCTATCCAGGTGCTGAGCATTGCACTGATTTCCTTTCCCCTGCAGTAATATTCCTTCCAGAATGTGCTACCAGAGGCCACTGTGGGGGAAATGAAGCATGTTTATTTATTTTTCAGCTGACTGACAATAGTTTCTAGTTTTTGGAAAATATGAAACAATCTATTAAGAATTCCATGAAAACCTAAATTTTCAATTCCCTGGACAAGTGTCTAAGGGTGGGTTGCTGGGAATATGAGAGCACAGCTTACCTTTACAGGGAAGAGCCAAGCTAAGCTGTCCCACAGTGGGTGCACCTGCTGCTCCCATCAAAGTGGCAGAATTCCCTCTTGCCAATCCCCTGTGTAAAGCAGTCCTTAGCACAGTGCTTGGTTTCTAAAGCCATTTTACCAGCATACAGTTGACCCTGTGCATCCTTCTCATTGCTGTCACGTGCTGAGGACATGCCAGGTACCACACCCTGGGGCACCTACCTACCTCTCCACCAACAGTCAGGTCAACACTACACAGGGAGTTTCTGGACTCTTTTTGCTTTTTAGTGAGGGAGATGAGGTGGCACCTGAACCAAGAGACATGACTACAAAATTTGTGGCCACAGTACAGAAAGAGAGAAAGAGCTCTCCCAGGATGACTATGCCGGTTTATCTTAATTGACTGTATCAAGAAACTCTCAGAAAGATGACTGGGTCATGGGGGTGCTAGATTCTTCAGAGGATCAATCCACTGATATCCACAGCTGAGTGTGCTGTTAGAAGGCAGGACCTGCATGAAGAAGGGTCACTGTGGGTGTGCCTGTGAGGATATATCTCCCCCTGCAGGGTTGGTGCTTCCCCTGTGCTGTTTCCTGGCCACCACAAATTAAGTAGCTTTGCTCATTTTAGACCCACCACAATGGAATGATCTGATCATGGCCTGAAACCGTTAAACCTTAAGCCAAAGAAACCACTTCTAAGCTATGAGTGCTAGGTAGTTTGCTCCGGCAGTGGGAAAGCTGATCAGTGCAATAACCTTCCTTATCACCCTGGCTCAAAGTCTGGCTTCTGTATGACAGTTTCTCCAAATCACAACGTAACATGACCCAATCTGACCTTGCCCTTTATTCCATTTGATCAATTCTCTAATAAGAGAAAAAGTATTCTTAAAATAGTTAATGTGTCTCATCTCCCAAACAAGACACTGAGCTTCCTGACCCAGAGTATATCTCCCCAACACCTCCTTGGTATCACTACATTACATGACTAAAACACATCCAAAAGTGCAGACTGCATTCTGAAATCAGAGGAAGTGTGTTTTTTTAAAAAAATAAATAAATAAACGTGATGATACAATTGTGGATGACACAAATTACAGGCCAAATTCTGTACCAACAGGGGTCAGGAAGGCAACTTGGTTGTAGAAATTATGATACCAAAATAAATTTACTACACAGTAATCTGTGGCAAATTGTAAAACACTAGGCACTTGGAACACGTGATAGAAGTAGCTGGTGATCTTCTAAGGTAAGAACAACAATTTCAAAGCAACAAGAAAAAAATCAATAGAAGACTATAAACCAACCAGAGACAAAATTCCTTTACTAGATGGCCACAAAGCCAGTGCTAAGGCAGAAACGCAGCTATACTAACTTGGCAGGCCTTGCCCAGACCCAGGGGATGTACCCAATCTCAAGAAGCCAGGGACACGGCCACTGGCAGCAGCCTGTCCCACACTGCGGCTTTTCACTCCAATACTCCAGACGCAGGCCTTTGAAAACGCCTCCATCTACTCTAGTCTCCCTCCCGGTATCCCACTGTCCCCACAGCCCAAGTCCTCACAGCTCAAGTGCTGAGTCTACTTGCATTACAAATCAATAACTAATCCCCTCTCCTAAAGAAACAAAAGGAAATCTCTACCCATTTTCCTGACCACCACAGACTGTCCAGGGTTTCTCCCACCTAACTCTGCAGCTCCCTCTCCTCTATCCAGCAGTAATTACAGAATCAACCTTCTGCTCTCACAGATCTCTCCAGAGCTGTGTGCTTACTGAGACACTAGTTTTCTTCCTTGACCTCAAAGAGCTCTCACTGTGTGTCTCCTAATCTAATCCTCACTCATAGGCAGGATATGCAATTCCTGAGCCTTGCAGGCTCCCCAAGCTACTCACTTGTAACACAATGGTGAGTTTATAAGTCTCCAAATGGCAAAGCTTTAGATCTCAAAAGCCTCACTGGGTTCAGGGACCACAATGGTAGAGTCCCCAGTCCCTATTTAACACTAGAGGGATGAAGTCCTAAACCCAAAACACCCCAAATCCTAATCTGTTCTTAAAGACCCTGAAATAAGTAAGAATTTCTTTATCTTAATCTCTAAACTAGAGGCAATCTTGGTTGGACAGTATCCCAATTTTCAGCTCACAAGCAGCCTAGTAAAGGTGACAACTCAGTATGAGATGAGACAGTCAAGACTTAAGCTGGAGGTCAGCAGGGAAGGCCAGGAGTGAGCTTAGAGCCCCAAAAGGAACTCTGGACAGTCAGAGCCAAGGAAAGCCGTGTTCACCAGGGTGACTCCACAACCCGCATGGTCCTCCATTCCTGCACTGCAGAGGAAAAAAGCAATGCTGTTAACTGGGAGGAACCAAGGACCTGGGGAGACTGTCCCCATAAAACTGCACAGCCAGCAGTGGAGTGCCAGGCTGCCCAGCACAGGGTCCTCATGCTGGGAGGCAGAGCCACAGCAAGCATTTAAGTACTAAAACTGCAAGGGGTCTTAGCCATGCCGAAGGGTAAAACTGCATGTTGCATCGATGTTGTAAGGTGAATTTATAACCTGACAGACAGTGAGTAAATGTGCTAGAAAAACAACCAACTGACGGTGGGTAGGTGGTCAAACAGCACAAGTTTTTCACCTCACAATTCTAGAGGTACAGGTCAAGGTGCCGGCAGGTTCAGGTGCGGGCAGGTTCAGGATGTCTGAGACTAAGGGACAGATAGGCAGGCAGTTCTTAGGCTCCAGGTCTCCCTCTCTGCTTCTTGTAAGTTAGACGCTCTGTGTGTGTGTGTGTGTGTGTGTGTGTGTGTGTATTGGGGGGGGGGCACGCGCGCGCGCGTGTGTATGTCTTTTTCCCTTTTAAGGACACAGTCTACCCAATAAGAGCCCACTCTAATGGCTTCATGTTAACTAGACTACCTATGCAAAGACTGTTCCAATAAGGCCCCACTGTGAGGTCTTGGGTTAGACTCAAACTATTTACCTAGCTGAGGAGACAGCCATGCTACTACCTTCCCCAGGCCAGGCAGAGTTTGCAACCGTGAGGGTCTAGACCTCCCCCTTGCCCCAGGCTCCCTCCCAACTGTGGCTGTGTTTTCAGCCACACACGTAGGCGACCTTGGCTGTGGGCAGTCCTGGGAAGCTGGAGCAGGGGTCAGGGAGCCCAGGGAACAGACTCCCTCTCTGTGAGAGTGCATCCCACAGGAAGAACACAGCCCCTGTCACCAAGGGCCTCCATGCCATGCACAGGGTGGGGGCAGGGGTGGTGCAGCAGCTTGATTCCCGACAGGATTCAACAGTGAAATAGTTATAACATTCAAAATACACTGGGTAAATTCTTGGCCCAAGAGCACCATAGACACTGATTAGACCAATCGGCGGAGCCCCAAGAAGCTAATCTGGTGGAGACTTATTATTCTCCCCAATAATAGGTGAAAAAGAAACCATTTTGGAGTCTTTGCAAATTAGACACCAGAGCAGACAGAGCCACAGGAATAATCTACATCAAAGTGCGTAAGAGGGTTTGGGCACCAGCAGCTTTTATTAACATATCAATTCCACCAGACTGGAGTCAATGGAAAGGGCCCCCACTGGAGGCCAAGCCCCCTCCTGCATGTCAGGAGGCCGGGAGAACAATGGCTGCAATCCACCTCCCAGGATTGGGCAGCAGGGAGCAGGGCCAAGACAGATGAGCTCACAGGCTTGAACAAAGAGACCTCACAACAGCAACCTTTGGGCTGGAGTCAGGGAAAGCAAGCAAGGCTGGAGGGGAAGTAAGTAGGGGTTGGTGACTAGAGCTGTCCTCAGACAAACCTGGGTGTTCTCCAAAAATTACCTCTCCAAAGTACTGGGGAAAGGCTTGTTTCTCTCATACAGGAAAAGATACTTATCATGATTAAAAAACAAAGGCAAAGACATTTAACATGTTAAAGGATGAGTCCTTGTAAATGTTCATGTGCGCAGGTAGCTAGAACATCTATGCATAGGGAAGGAAGAATCTGTGGGGCCTATTGTGCAGGACCAGGCAGGGCACTGGGCACATTTATCCTCACTGTTTCATAAATCTTACCCCATTTAAATGCACTCAGAATGACAGAATGAGGTTTCAGTCAGGTCACCATGTACTTGGTCTCAATTACAGTGGACAAATACCCATCAAATAGGACATGGCAAGGCCATCCCCACCCCACACTAGGGCCAAGACAGTAGCCTGATGGTGGGTGGTAGAGCCACACCTGCCTATGGAAGAAAGTCCTTCCTGGGAGTCACCTGGAGCCAAGATAAGGATGCAGGGCAGCACTGCCCCAGGAAGACTGGGGACCTGAGAGCAAACCACCAGTGAGGGACCCAAGGCTGAGTCCAAGTGTCAGATCAGCACACACAAATGGGTGAGTGACAACCAGATTATCTGGCTGTTACATGTCTTTCTGGCCCCTCGATACCACATACTAGGCCTGCTGTCAGGCTTTCTGCTCAAACCCATAGAAATAAAATAAATTGAGGGACCCATGTGCCCACAATCTACATACATGGAGTAAAATTCACAAAACATTACTTTTTCATGTGTGATGTCCTTTGCTACTTCTATTTATCTTTTGAATAATGACACCATCTTCCTAAATTAATGATGTACTTAGTGAGTCACAACTTAAGAGTTTTAACAGCCCAGCCGTGGTCTCTGGAGGCTTTCAGTGAAGACCCAAATCTTAGTGTGACCACTGAGAGACACTGGAGGACACTGAGAACATGAGGGACACTGGGGACATTGAGGGACACTGAAGACAGCAGTCAGTGCCCAAGACTCAGCAGTGAGGTTCCAGTGGAACACTCTTTAGGGGCCTTGTCTACCAGGAAGGCTTAGAGACCCAGCACACTAGAGAGGACAGGATGGGAGAAGAGCAAAGACAAGGCCACAGCGGTGATCAGTTATTCGCTAATCAATGACACAGCTACAAAACTGCATCCAGAAGGCCATGAAAAATCCTAAACATGTTCCCGCAAAAGAAGACAATTATGTTCCAGAAAATGACCCAGGCAGTGTTCTTTAAACACAAAGGAGCTGAATAGAAATCACACAAAATTACAAAATGCACCTGCACATCTGCTACACCCAACCCTGTGCTAATTATGAATAGCAGCCCTAGCTGGGAATTCTGGAGTTGCTTTCAGAATGCAAGGACAGACTCCTCAGAGAAGGAAAGACCAAGATGAGTCCCTTTGTGTTCAAAAGTCAGCAGGCTTCCATCCAGAGAACTGCAGTCAGAGCTCAGTATTCAAAGCCCCCATTCTGAAGGCTAAATCCCTGGATGGCTAAGGGGAGGGCTGAGTCCAGCACATGCTCTGATGGAGGGCCAAATGCTCAGCAGCTCCACAAAGGCAGCCCAGACAGAATTGTAAATAGAGCTTATAGTCCAAGATGAAGCAAAAAAGCTCTCCACAAAAACGGTTTATGCAACAGAAGAGATGAGACTTTGAGAATGAGATAAGACATGTTCTCTTTGCTTCCCACCTCAGACCCCCTTGGAGACAGTCCTTTTCCTGGGAAGGCTGCTGACATAAGCTAAGCATGAGGAAAGAGGAGGGTGAAGAAGCTGCATTAACAGAAGCCCTTAAACTAGCTTTCACATTAGCATAATCCTAATGTAGAGTGACAGTTTCACCACCCCAGGGTTATCCTGTGCCCATTGTGACTACACCAACTCACACTATTCCTATAAAGCAGCCACAGATCTGCTTTCAGTCTCTCTTGATTTGTGTCTTCTGAACCTTTCATGTGAATAAGTACATACAACATGAGAACTTCTGCACCTGGCCTCTTTAACTTATTGCAATGTTTTTGACATGCCTATGTTGATGCATGTATCAGTTGTTCATTTCTTATTGAATGCTATATTTTGCTTATCCATTTACCAATTAATAGGATAGTTGTTGGTTCTTATATGTAATGCTGCTATTAATATTTATTTCCAAGAGGAAAAAAATAAGGTAGCTTTTGGAAATAGTTTCAATGTTGGTTGTTTTGGTTTAAGATTTTTGCTTGCTCATCCAAATGTTAAGTTTCTGGGGACTAACAGGACAGCCTTGCAACACAGGAGACACTGCCTCTTCCTGCTGCAAAGTTCTTCAAAGAGGAATAGGAAGGAGGGAGCCATTTTTGTCAGAGACACATGTTCAAGGTGACAGCTACCTGGTCACCACGCCACTGGCCTCCGATTCTCTGGCCCTCAGCCCAGCACATGTCATCCAATCCATGGCCAGAGCATCTCTTCCTGGGGCCAGCACAGCCTGAGGCTGCAGATCTGCACTTGGGCAAGAAGAGTGTAGATACTATATGGCATACAGGTTTCTAAGGGTGTAGTGGAGAATGGAGCCCTCCAGGAATCCCACCAAATAAGACCTGCCAAAAGGATGTCTCCAACCTGCACACAACAGTTCTGCCAGTCTGCAGAGGGAAATCCTAAAGAGGAACGACCAGGAGCAGGGTCCGCTTAGGTCATGGCTGACGACGTCACAGAGAAGAGCACCTGGCTGCAGCTTCTCACTGGGACCTGGAATTATTCCACTTGCTTATTTACATTTACATGGCAGAGATGCAAAGCAGAAAGCCAACCACCCACTTTAGTAAGCAGACAGAGGAGGCACAATGGGCTGGGACAAGTACAAGTGACTGTGAATGCGTGTGCTCACACACATTTACTGAGGAGTCTATTAGTCCTTCAAACCCAATGCTCTCAACTTTTTGTACTAACACACATAGAGCCTGATGCCCTGTCTGCATGGGCACATCCCAGAATAATTCTTCAGGAAGAGACTGAATTCAAGAATCCCCACAATAGTGTTCAAACTACCAAACTACACAGTCTTTGGACAAATGCCATAGGAGCCAGGAATGCAGTAACACTACCACCATGAAGGATGTTCCTGAACCCAGTGCTCGGTCACTGGCAACATTCCTCCCGCAACAAAACTAAATGACCTTCAAATCCAAAATGCTTCAGCAGCTTTTAAATCCTTATAAAGGCAGGGAACCCTTGAAAAGGCAGACCTAGGTGGATATGACCTGGCGGAGGGGTGGGGAGGCTCTTTCCAAGAGACACTCAGAACAGGCCTGGTCATATCTGGCAGGTAGACAGGAACTGTGCCATCAAGGACCTTCCTGGGCCTGTGGTGTACTTGCAGGTTACCCTGACTGTACTGGACCATTCCAGTGCTATGTAAAGGAGGCTTCGTTCGGTATCAAGCTCACACTTTCCCGCCTGGGGGAAACAATCCATGACCTGGCACTCTCAGTGTAAATTCTGTGACCTGAGATTATGGCTTTCAAGCCCACCACTTGGCCCTCTGCTGGGCAGCAGCACTGTCCTTTAAAATGTGGGGTTCAGGTTGGGGAACCTGGGTTCCAAGGCAGGACTCCAGGCATAGGTGTGGGAGTTAGGCCAGGTTTGGACTCATCATTGTCAACAACAGCAGTTCCAATCCAGTAACAATTTCAGAAACACAGGAAATGTGGGGGCAGTGTTTGTGTTGAAGTCCCGTGACACATGCTCCTGGGTCCTTCCATCCAGTCTGCAGAGGGTTATCACACCTGACATGCAGATCTGAGCTCCCACTGTGCTCCCACTGTGCTGCACCCATCCAGGTAGGACGCAGCACATACAAAGCTGAGGCCAGGAAGCTCCCCCTGCAAGAAGGAGCAACCCTCCACCAGCAGCCCAACAGAAGGCCACCAGCCAGAACTTAGCTGAGGAACAGGAGGTGGGAGTACCTGGTCTGAGATTTTTTTTTTAAAAAGAGTAAGAGAGAAAAGAACCCCTGCTCACAGCACCACCAGACCAAAAGATCCAGGGCATCCAATGCCAAGCAGGGCAGAAACACAACTTTATGGAAAAGGACCAGCCTCAGCCCCCCAAAGTCCTAAGCAATGAAGGCTTGAAGAGAGGCAAAAATAAAAAATAGAAAGAAAGAAAGAAAGAAAGAAAGAAAGAAAGAAAGAAAGAAAGAAAGAACCCACACCACACCCTTGACTAGGCTGGGTTTCCAGGAAAAGTTCTCAACATAAAGAATGTCTTAATAAGGTAAGAGCCTATAGCTCATGGCCATTTTAAATTAAGAAATGCCAGAGGAAATTTTTCAGGTTTGGCCTCTTACTCAGAGACAGCATCCCAAAAAGGGTAAAAATAAGCCTTCTGAGTGGAAGATGTGTAACTTAAGAGTACACTGCTGCAACTCTACTATCTCCCTCCTCACTGGCCCACACTGCCAGCCCTCCACCCACATCTTACCAGCTGTCTGCCTCTTGTGTCTTTAACCTGTGTCTCCCTCTGGCTCTCTCAGCACCAGCTGACAGCCCATGTTGCCTCACTGGACTTGGTCAAGGCTTTCCCAACGTCCCCCTGCTCCTACCCAGACACCCCCCCCCAAAACCTCCTGCACAGAGTCACCAGGGGTCACCCAAGAAAGATTCAGAGTATGAAGAAACCCAGCTCCTGGGCCCTGCACAGGAACCTGTGAGACTCATCCGCAACCCACGATGCCCCACCTCCACCTTCCTCAGCCCCAACAACTGCACCCACTGCAAGGGAATGTGCTTCCATTCCCATTCTCTCCCCAAATCCATGAGACCTGACAGCAGTGTGCTACATCCTCACCAAAGACTCATCATGCAACACATACTCAGAAACCACCAGCTGCATAGGCATGAACACCTGAGTGCCCCTGACCATCCAAATGCTGTGGCTTTACCCACTTGATGGGCAAAAGACAGAGGAACAACCTGCAGTGAGTATTTCCACAGGAGGTAACAATGCACATTAAAGGAAAATTCAGAAGCATGAGTTAACTACTGACAACACTCCTGGAGGAATGGGTAGCTACATGCTCAGGTGAGGGCAGGAGAAAGAGGGGAAGCAAGTACTAGGAGGTAAGCTGGTAGATTTCCACCTGGCCGGAACCTCCCGGTCCCTATGGAGACAAGAGAAGGGAGGGAAAGGCATGCAGCCTACCTTTCAGCTCATCAGTTCCTCAAGTCCAACCCTAAGCAACATAAATACAAAGGCTATCTTTCAATTCTAGCCCAGGAGAAGGAAAGAAAAAAATGCCTTCTTTTTAGCTGAGTCAAAACACACAAGCTTCTACAGATCGATAAGAGCAAAGGTGTATGGAGAACCCTCACAAGAACAAAGAACCACAATCAATCCCACAGGGAGGGTCAGCAACAACTCTTATCACTGTGGCTGCTTCGACAGAGGTGGGCACCAAGCCCTTTCTCCCAGCAATCTTAAAACAGGAAATGTAGTGCACATCTGAGATGCATGTCCATGGGTGGGCAAGTTGGGGTGAAACTTGAGAATTAAGAACCATTCACTCCTGGTTCTTGTACTTTCACCACTGCGGGGCCTTACTTCAAGACTCTAGGCCAGGAATCATTCATCTCTGCACCTCTGTATGCACCCAACACCAGGGAGGCCCTGGAGCACCACACAAGGTAGGCAGCTCCCCATAATCATGCTGGTCATGGGCAAAGATCTCTCAGCAAGGCTGGAGCCCAGCTCAGCACTAGGCTCCTCGGCTCTGAGTAGCATGCTAAGAACTGGACCTCAGCTTGTTTTTTCACCATCCCCACAGTGTTATAAAACCAAGAAAGATACTCAGGAAACCAGAGGACACATGAGACCCGACTCCCACTTCGAAGGCCTAGCCCGAAGGTCCCAAGCCCTGGATGTTGGGCGTGTGTGCGCGCGCGCGCGATTTCTGACCTTTCCCTCACCCCCACCAGGGATTCCGATTCAGTAGGTCAGGACTGGAACTTACCTGGTAACAAGTAACACAGTTATTTCAAGAACTGGGGACCTAAGGACAACCTTAGCTCCGAGCAAGGGAGGACTGGCTGCAGCTGCCAGCAGCATCCACATGCAACACAAAGTGACAGTCTGCAAGCAGCAATTCAAAACTGACTGGCCAGATGCATGGAGGCCTAGAAGAGGCGAAGAGGTTTGCAGACTCAGGGTTTTCTGCCCACTGGAGTCTCTCACCTCAGTTTTGGGGATGACGATACAAACCGAGGGTGTGACACTACTGTGAGATCTCAGCTCAAGACTCTAGGATGATCATGAAGGTTGCCAGAGTTAGGCAGGTACGCCCTTCTTTCCAAGCTTTAGGAACGTCATACCCTCCATACCAACCTCAAGCCCCTTGACCTACTGATCACTGCTACTTGCCACTCCACTGAACTCCGAGGCATGCTAATAAGACAGAAAAAGTATCTGGACTTGCTTTAAAATACACCAACTGCTTCCCTAGAAAATCTACACAGGAAGAAATAGTATGAGCAGAGCAAGCCCCAAAGAGGCCAAAGCAGCTGGAACACAGGAGCTCATGCTGGATGCCTCTGAGACACAGGATGGCAATGTTTAGGGGAAAAAATGCTAAGAATTCCCTAGCTGATCACAATCATTCTATGGCAAGGATGAGCCACTCTCCATTCAGGGCCTGCTGTCGTTCTGTGTGCCAATGACAGTGGGTCTGGTAATATGGTTAGGAATAAGCGGAGTCCAACAGTTCTGGTTTCCAGAGACAAAACAGGACATTGTTTTGGATAGTAATTAGGATCCCCATGTAATTAGCGGCATACCCTCTTTCCCGCTGAAAAGCAGCACAATCACTACATGCTGGCAAAGAGCCGCAGGGTCATAGGCATCTCTCTGAACCCAGGCCTAAAAAGCAGCTGCTCCACAAGCACCCAATGGGGCCATCTGTCTGAGTCCACATCCATTCTGCAAGGGTTCAGGGCTCTCAAACTCTGGAAACGCCTACATCTGGCAAACTGAGGCAGCATCCTTCAGAATGATCAGAACACACCACCTCCATATCAGTGAGTGCTGCTTTAAACTGAACAAGATTTTAAAGTTTGGCAATTAAAGCAAAAACAAAACTCATATCTATAATGCTCTAACAGAAGAGGGAATCACGCAAGAGAAAAAAGAATCACTGTGACTTACTGAGCCTTATCAGTCCAAAGAGGGCCCCTAGTCAGCCATGGTGCTAGGAACAGCAGGCAGAGGATGCAGGAGGATGCAGAGGAACACAGTTCCAGCTCCAAGTAGCACCTGAGGCCTGGGACAGCCTTGCATTTCAATAGATGTGGGGCTGACGTGTCCCCCATGCAAAATTCATATGTTGCACAGGGCGAGGAGAAACAGAGCCTTCAGAACAGACAGCCTCTCCTTGTCCCCATGGCATCTGCCACATCACTTCACCGAGAGATGTCAAGGGACCTCAGAGCTCCCCTCAGGGCCCCAGCGATCGGCCGCACAGGGACAACCTTGTTCCTTGCTCCTGCTGCTACACCTCAGGCATCTCCACCCAAAATAACACCACTGCTTCCTCAAACCTGCGGGTTCTCAATGCTGATTTTTCAGATGCAGCAACTGAAAGTCAAAGACAGTGGGGATCTGCCAAAGCCAAGTCCCTCATCAATGATGGGCAAACAGTATGCTGATGATCAACACCCAGAGTCCATGGCTAAGAAAGGATTACTGACCTCTGCCTCTAGGCTCAGAAGCCAAACCAAGCCTACAACGCACTCTCTGGCAGCTGATTAGGGCCAGGCAGCTCTCAGACCACTCCTCCAAGTCTGTTCTATCAGGGCACTCTCCCAGCTCCTGGCTGCTGCTCTGAAGGTCTGCCACAGGCAAGGAACTCCTGGAACCACTGTCCCCTGGACTCCTAGAGTAGCGGGACATACTTGATTTTGGTGAGCAGCCAATCTCACTTACAAGAGAATGTTTGGTGTAAATAGGAAAAGGAAAAATTCTGAGTATTCAGAAAACTCAGCCTTCTGAAGGGACATCCTGGAGAGGGAGGAAGACAAGCAACAGTTGACCTGCATGCGTGGACAATACAGGTGACAGCATCTCAGTAAGCCTGAGACTACATTTCTTTAGCTAACACTGACTCAGTCAAACCAGCCTCTGTTTCTGAACTGCAGATCTATTCTGCAACCAGAATAAAACTATTTTTGGTTTTCTCTTCATCTTGTGACTTCTCTGTTACAACAGAGATAAAAGGATACAGTGTAAAGAGAACTGGCCTGCCAGACAGGCTGGCATCTGCAGACCTCCTCCTCTTCACCTCCCTATCCCACAGGAGTACCTGCTCCCCAGACAAGCTCAGCCTCTGACTCAGCAGAGGGAGGGTACCCACCCTCGACTGTCATCAACACAAAGCACAATGCACAGTTGCAATGCAGCTATGATTTCAATTCAGTGTATACATTTAAGAAGAGAACAGACAGCAGACTATCAGCATACTCACATTCATGACTTCATTATTCACAACAGTCAAAAGGCGGAAGCAATCCAAATGTCCAGTAACCAAAAAATGGATAAACTAACATGTCTGCACATGCAGTGGAGTATCTGGCAGCCTTAAAAAAGGAAATTCTGATATGTGCTATAACAGATGAACTTTGAGACAGGCTAGGTAAAACAAGACTGTCACGAAAGGAAAAGTACTATTACAGAAGTCCTGAGGAGTCTAATTCAGAAACAAAGTACAATGAAGGCTGTCAGAGGCTGGGGAAGAAAGAGGAGTTTCAATTTTGCACAATGAGCATTCTGCAGGTGGACAGCGGGAATGGGTGTACAACAGTGTGAATGGTTACTGCAACTGAACTGCATAAAGATGAATAAGATAGAAATCTTTTATTTTGTTTTATTTAAAGAGAAGAAAGAAAAAAAAAACAAACAAAACAGAAAGAGGGTAGCAACAATACAGAATTCCGAAGGGGAAAGAAAGAAAAAAAAAGAACAACAACCACAACAAAAAAAAACAAAAACAAAAACAAAAATACTAAGAAATCACCACTTGATAAGGTACATACTGTCATCATTGGAAATAGTTGTTCAAATTACAAAGTTAAAACATACAAAATACACATTCAAACAATGAGCCTGTTAACGGTTCTGCTCAACATTCTAACAAAAACAGTAATATGGATATCTAAGATAGAAATCTCATGGAATAGGTGGTTTACCACAATGTTTAGAAAAAAAAAGAATCTTACTATCTCACTTCAGTACCTCCTGAATGATTTCTGGTTCTTCATCCAGCAATATCAGGGTACACCGATGATACGTGCTTCCAATAGTCCAAAGTAAGTCAGCCCCTTCCAATCTCCTGCAGGTTCATGCTGACTCACCAGAATGGTCAGAGGTATCCTGATCTACGGTTCTATGCATTTCTGTTCTGTCTGTGGTTTGCTCCAACTTACACACACTTGGGAGGGATGTTAAAACTCTCAATGAGAACAAAACCAGAAAAAACAGGATGCAGTTCCTTCGGAGCCACCACAAAAGACTCAGCAAAACCCAAGTCTTGTTTTCCTCCCCTCTGACACCATGGCTTGATGATGGGAAGGGAGATCCTTCCACATTTCAAATACATCTCAATACCATGTAACTGAGTCATGTAAAGGCACACATACTACTGGAAGTCGCCTTATTTTCCGTTATGCTAAATTGTTTAGACAATTCATTTACCGCTGAACAGTACACAAGCCATTCCCTGAAGATGGAGGAGGAAGCAAGGCTGGAGGCTGAAAACACAAAAATGCTTGACACAGAATTCCATGTGGGAGGGAAAGATGAAATCATAATCCATTTGCAGAAAAACCTCTAGTTGTAAAAGTATGCTACTCAGGGAGATTGGGCAGAAGGAACAAGGATTGTTCCCAAGCACACCCACTTACTCCCAGATCCAGTTTGAATTTCTATAGCAATGGGCAAGGGAATCACAGACACTGTGCCCATCCCCCAGGAAGGCAGAAGCCTTTGCAGCCACCTGGGAACCACTGTCCTAATGCTGGGGTGGGCACAGGGCAATCAAACAGAAGTCCTTAGCAAATCTCATGGCCAGTGCTTAACACAGCACTGGGCAAGGGCCACCATCTAGTTTGCTTGGGGTTGTCCCCAGATACAAAGTACAGCCTGGCAAAGATGAATCACCCCCTAAGTCCACACCCACTCCTCACACTGGGGGCCAAGGCCAGTCCAGCTGCCTGGGTAGTCACTTGAGGGGAGGGATGAGCCGGCAGTTAAAGGCTGATCCCAGGGGTAGGCAAGGGAGGAGGACTTAAGGGAAAGAGCAGCCCAGTGGGAGTCTGACAGTGCGGCCTACAGACGGTTCTTGTCTGACTGTGCAGGCATGGCAACCTGATATAGCATCTCTGGGTCTGGATGGGTACCTGATATCTTGGGTACCCATTCATTGGGTACCCTAGATTGGCCCAATTCATTTCTCTGGTCCCTTCCAGAGGTGGGCAATGCTGTGAGCATATGAATCTACAACTAACGCTTTAGGACGTAAAGAATCACATGCCACACAGATGTTTCCATAATGACCCAAAACAAAGCAATTCCCTAGAAAGCTGAGTGATCTTCAGGTAATGAGGCAGTGTGTTACACTGCCTTTAACACATCATGGGATCCCACCATCCTCCTTTGTCCACTCTGACAAAGCACTAGACTTGCTGCTATGATTTTATTTTCCTTAGGATTTTATTCAAAAACAAAGCCCTACTGTTCTATCATTCTGTCTGCTGCGAATGATGAGTTCTCTACACTCCACTGTGGTGAGTGGAAAAGAAAGCAGCCCTGGGCTGGTAGCAGCATGGAGAGCCTTTAGTCCAACAGAAATGGAAAGGAAAGTGCTCAGCCAGCCTCACTACTCTGGGCAGCAGCCTCAGCTTACAGAGCTGAGGTACCTAGCAGAGGTACCCAGCACCAGGCAACACCAGCTCCATGTTGTTCCGAGGATACTGGGATTGGTGCAGAGGACCCTACCCGAGGGCCCACGCTCAACCCTGCCACAAAGGCAAAGCCATGGGTATCTTGGGAGAACGGCCTCCCACCTGCTCTCCACTTACCTGTCAGAAATTACAAGCTGCTTGGCCTCCCAGCTCTGACCAGTGGACCTCCCACACACTCAGATCCTGTGGTTCTGTTTTAACTGTGTTTGTCTCAGTTCTTCTCAAAGCTGGAAAAAAAATGTCTCCTGAACTTGCTTCCACACCCTGCAGCATACAATGAACACATATCCTCCAGGCAGGCAGTACTGGAAAGGAACTGGTCTGCCCTGCCACACTGCTGAAGTCTGAGGGCACGCTGTGCTGCCTCAGCCCAGATTGGATCTTGTCCTGGTGTGTGGGGCTTAGAGGCTGGACAGAGATCTTGGGAGGTGACTGTCTTATCAGAGGAGAAAAGCAGGTTCACCACTGCCATCGGGACTCTTCAGACTTAGCAATCGAACTTGTTGGTCTCATCCAAATCCCTACATTTAATCACTCCAAGACGGGGACTCCAGACCCTCTACACCATGGGGCACAGGACCTTAGCCCGAATCTCCTCAAATCATAAACCCACTAAGACCAAATACTGGGCATCAGCTCTGCACCAGCAGAAACAGGGCCTATGAGCACAGATGAGGGTAAATGACAAGCCACAAGATTATTTTCTCATGATGGATTAACAAAATCCAAGAAGGTGGTGAGGTGGACTCACGAGGATGAGACTGAGGTATGACTTCTTCCACAACAAACCAAAACTATGAACCTAAGGAACAATCATGATGGTATCTAAGGATCTAAGGTATCTAAGACAATCTTCCAAAGATTCCCTAAGGCAACAAAAATCAAAGAATAATATACTTCACATTTTTTTTAACTTTTTTTTCTTTTTATCGGTACCAGGGATTGAACTCACGACCGCATGCTTGCAAGGCAGGCATTTATGTCACTGAGCTAAATCCCCAGCCCCTTCACATTTTATTAAAGAATGAAAAATAAAAGCTGAACCATATACATCACTCCAGGCCCAAAGCCTGCGTCCTGCCCTTATCCCTTTCTTTCAGTGTGGGTGGCTGACCAGGCTGCAATCCCGGCCAGTCCATCCAGATAGCCTGTGCTGGGTCCTGACACCTTGGGAGCTCAACAGACCCAGGAAAGGGTTACAGCCTCCCCAAAGTAAATGACTCACATCTGCCCCAGGAAAAAAATCATTCTTCCCTGAGGCCTCCCAGGTGAGAGTCTCAGTGAGCACCCTCTTAGAGGTTCCCTGTGAGACAGGGAACTGGCCACCTGGCCTATGGACCCACACCAAGGGCACCTCTGCCATCCAAGACACCTGACCTAATCACATCATGACTCAGAAGTTGCCTTGGCTGTGCCTGCCACTGCTGCCTATGTGAGCTCCATGAGGGAATCCTCATGGTGGGTGTCTTCTCATAAGGCAGTGTCTCTCCCTGCCTATTTGGTTTCAGTGAGCCTCATCCTACCTTGGCTCCCCTAGGATATCCTCAGGGCTCTCCACAGACACCAGCTAAAGCAGGGCTTCTAGGAAGGATTGTTGCAGTTTGTTCTTGCCTTGGGCAAGGTGAACACAACCTAGCTTGATGTAGAAGGACAGAGGCATGTGCTTGCCTCTGCGACTATGGGCTACAACAAGCAAGTCTTGGAGGCTCTAGTAACAGCACCACAGTGGGATCCTGCTCCAACATCCCATGGATCCCCCATCACAGCTCAGCTTCCACCTGGTATTCCCAGGGGTAGTGCTTCACAGTGAGGCAGTTTTGATCCCCAGATGAGGATCTCAGCAGGAAGAGCATGGATGGGGTCACCACATACCTGCTTGAATCTGCATAGGAGGGAGAGTGGGCAGAAAGGCCTGTGGATTCCTGTAAATTCTAAAATGCTAGTTTGGACATCAAAGAGCACAACTCAGGTGGGAGGGCATAGCCCACTCTCCTGGAGCTCTGTGGCAGTTCACCTGCAGATGGCGGGGCCAGGCAGATCAAAGTGCATGAACAAAATGTACAGGTCCCCCTGTATACAAGTGAGAATCTGCATTTTCTTCTGAGAGCAGGGTGCAAAGTGATGTTTCCTGAACACCTGCTGTGTGTCCAGGACACACACACTCAATTCTCAGGCAAGGCTCCAGAACACATCTTCCACATTACAGAAGAGGACACTAGGGATCAGAAGATGGCACTGTGTCAGATCTGCAACACAATAAAGGGCAGAGGCAAACCTTGAACCCAGAGCCAAGTCTGAAGGATGACAAGGCCCACCTATCTCCATGGAGGCAGGAAGCAGGGCAACCACAGAGAGGTCTCCATCCCCACGTGACTTCCATGTGGAAACCAGGCTCAGAGAGCTTGGAACTCAGGCTGACAATGCTCAGGAACAGAATTTGGTGGAAGAACACCTTGGACTTGTGTTTCCTTGGAAATAAAATGACATCTTAAAACTCTTAGCATCTAAGATTCAAATTAATGTAATTATTGTACTGAAACCATACAATACTTGAGGTGATCTGAAACACTCTTAGATACTTTGTCTCCTGTAAACCTCAGAATAGGTTGGCCAAGTAAGTTCACTGCCCCCACTTAAAACAAAAATGAAGAAACTGGCAAGGCAGATTGACCAGCAATCTGTCTAAGTAAGTAGGAAGACCAGACTGAACCTAGATTTTCCAAGAGTTAGACCTACAGGGAGGAGACTGGTACTGTAGTGCAGGTGCCCAGGATACATGCTGAGGTATGCTGGGTGCCCAGTGCCCTTCAGTCACACACTACACTGCAGCCCCATGGGGGGCAGGGCCACTTCCCAGCACCAGGGGAAGGTTGAGACACTGCAACATGCCCTGTAAGCAACACAGAAAGAGCTGAGAAATATTGCACATCTCTGCTCTAAAGTAGTTGGTCACAATACCCCCACACACACACACCCATACCTGTCACACACACACTTCTCAGTGTGGCCCTACCTGAATGAGGAAAGGCAGGGAAAGAGTGTTAGAGAACTCACACAGATCCCCTGGAAACAGGAAGAGTCTGCAAACAGCTGCCTCACCTGAACAATGACTCTAAGGAAAGGGTGAAACAAGTGTGATCGTCGCATCTCAAAATGCCAAATAAATTCAGATGGTTAAAGAATTAACGATGGAAATCAATTAAACAAACGAGGGAGTAGCCTGTATATAAATATTACATATCTGATTTCCAGGTGAGAAAGGCTTTTCTAAGCTTAAAAACAATAGAAGAGAATACAAAGGAAAGAATGAGAACTTAACTACATAAAGTTAGGATTTCCTGTTTAAAAAGAACAGTCTAGGGCCAGGGATTTAGCACAAGCATCTACCTGGCAAGCGTGAGGTCATGAGTTCGATCCCCGGTACCAAAAAAAAATTTAAAAATAAAAAATAAAAAGAACAGTGGTGAAAATATTAGAAGAAGTAGACAAGGAGTTGTAATTCATCATAAACAGCCACTACAAAGTGATGGGAAAATCAGTTATGAGGTCACTTGCTCTTCAACTTGGAGATCTAATACAGCAAACACAGAGTCTTCCCCGAGTGCGAACGGCATAAGCTTTAAAGAGCTGATGCCCTCTATCTAGCAAGAGCCCTAAAATTGTGCAATCGGTCCGGCCCTGTAAGTCTCACCTAGGAACCTTCTCTAATGCAATAATGAAAAATGTAGCAAAGATGTATGTAAACAGGTGTTCCTCTTAAGTGACTGACAGAGAATTAGCTAGGCAGACTGGATATCCCTCCCATGAATTTAATATAAGCTTGGCAGGTCATTTAAGATTGCTATTTCAAGGTGAGGAAAAAAAACCATGTAACATATCTCCAGTATGTTAAAAAAAAACAAAGAGGAATAATGCCTAGAAGGCCCAAATGCTGTCCTGTGGTGTGGACTGCACTGCTTCCTCCTGCTTCTCACAGTCTTGGTATTTTTGTCATTATGGTGCATTGGTTCTGTCACAAGGGGTAGCCACCTACTGAAGATTCTTAGCCTTGTCCCACACTTAAGAAATGCCACTTAGAGCAAAGGGATATGAAATATAATCAGAAAGAAGCGAGATGTCTGCTAGCACATCAGTCTTTTATTTTGCAACAAAAAAAATTTTTAATGCTGTTTTACTTCTTTTGAACACTGGTTTGCACTGGCTTCTAGAACTACAGACAGCCTTTCTCATCAAGTATCGCTGTCTTTCACTTCCTCCCAAGCAAGCTCCTAGACACCCTGCAAGTTGTCACTCCATCAGGGACACTGGCTTTGGTTCTCACGTTCACCAGCAAAACCTAGCCAGCCTTACAACAAAACCAGATTACAGGCAGTGAGGCTGCAGGCACAGCCATGCTTGAGCAGTAGATGGGAGAGGCACTAACTCTGTAGGGTTTCTGGCAATGAGGAGCTGTAGTGGAGGCAGCCTAGCCCCACATGTCAGCCAAATGAACAGACTGAGCCTCTCACAGGAAAGGTGGGCTCTCCTAGGAAGTTCAGGTGACACTATGGTTGTTGGGCTGGAGGTCATGGCCTCTTCATCCCATGTCTTCTGGAGTAGTGGAAACTGAGTCAGAACAGGGTTACTGCCTGCATTGGTCAATCCCCACCTCCTCTTCTCTGTGTGCCTCGCCCTCTACCTTCTGCTCCCATAGCAACAAGGGCATGATAGGCCATCCCTCTGCTGTTCTTGCCCTAGCCCACACAGGATATCCTCCTATCTACCAGCATCCCATTTCCATCCTGACCCAACCTGAGCCAGTCTGCTGTGTCACTGCTGTCCTGCACACTCATTAAAGAGTGTTCAGCTATCTACTGTGTCTCAGCTGTCTACTGAGCTCAACTGTGAATGCATGGGAGTTGCCACTGATACTACAGACCTGTCTGGGTACAAATCCCAGACACTCAGAGGGTAGGAGGGAGTCTCTCAGGTACAGCATGGCAGATGTTCCAGGGAGTCTGTCCTTCTCCTACATGGGAGGCACCCTACTTGAGAGAGAAACATAGCCCAAGGGACCTTGTGCTACTTATGTTGTATGGCTCAAGCTGGCTGCCTGGTAAACCCTAAACTGCTTGTCAGCTGGTGTCCCTAGAAGCATCAAATTTACCAGAGAGAGTGAAAAAGAGCCTCTTATACCCTGTGAAGCTGGCATGGCATCCAAAAGCAAGCATTTAGTGAGTAGAACTGCCAGAGCCCATTGAGCACCTTTCCAGAGTCACTTAATACACTTAAAAAGGAAAGCAATGGCAGCCCTCTGCTTGGCACTGACATTATCTGAATGACTACTATACCAGGAATGATGGGCACAGGAGGGTATCTAACATGGGAGGATGACCAGACAAGCAATGGGAGAGCAGTAGAGGGTGGCTACAGGACCTTACAAAGAGAAGGAATTAGGCTCCACTAACAGGAAGTGGCAGCAGAGGGTGGCACGGGAGTAGTGTGTGAACACTGGAGAGATTTTCATAAGCAGTGTTAGAACCAGGGAGTCTCACTTGTTAGATATGGGCTATAAGATACTTCTGAGACAGAGAGAACATTGGGGACCATTGCTCTAACTCCTGTTTTACAAGCAAGGACACAGAAGTCAGATCTGTGTATCTGGTGCAGATGACACTCCAAGACTCCTAACCTACAACTGCCCCACTCAAGGGATGAGGTGGCGTGCCTGTTCAGTGACACTGCGGATGCAGTGTCTGCTCTGTCTGCACCCCTTCTCTGATGCCAAGAATGGGAATAACTAGGAATGTTCCAGTACCAGCACACATGGCCCCGAGGACTTGGCACCCCATCTACTCCTCAGAGGGTTCTATTTGTAGATTCTATCCTCCAACAGAAAAGAGGCTATGGGACAGGAAAGACATGTGTTAAGAAATAGAAACACTTGCAACATATCTGCATTCAGAATCTGGCTTTGAATCCTGGCAACATAATCTATTTTGAGCAAGAGACAAGTTAGCTAATTCCTGATGAGCCAGATTAGAAGCAGACTACACACAGAGCCAGCTCATCTTGAAATTGTGTAAGCATTCAGTACATCACAGTTCTTAAGCACTGTGTGCAGCATCAAGTGGCCACTAAGCACGGGGAGCTTGCAGAAGTATTACAAATAATGTGGGAAAGCCTCCCACTGACTCATCTCCCCTGACTCAAACATACAGCGTGTGCCAGGCTGGGTGGCTCTGACCAATGCCAAGTCATGATCTATCCCCAGGTGGGATTCAGGGTACCAGCCAGGGTGTGAAGGGACATCAACAGTGGTGGGGACAGACAATGGAGGGATGTTGGGAGGATACTGGGCAGTGGTAATGGTGGGGACAGCTGCCCCTGGAAACCTGGGCGTGTACTGGGTACCAATAATCGTAAGGACAGATAGCCCAGGAGGCTGTGAGGACACTCAGTGTCTCCACTGGCACTAGAACGGACTGGGAGACCATTCCTGTGACCACCATATCTGCAATGAGAAACTCTACAGAAAGAAAGACAAACTGCATCTGAGCAACCAGTGTTCAGAATGTGCCTACCATCATCCTTCGACCCCCCCACCAGGCTAATGACTTCCTGAAAGTGAGGGCAAGGGGAACCTAGTCTGGGCCCCTCAAGAGGTTACATGCCATGTAGGCAACACCATGCTGAGGAATGAATTATAGCTCAGTAACTCATAGCTTTAAAGGCTCCCACACCCACAGTGCACTCAGACAGATGATAAATCCTTCTGAGGAATTAATAGTGGGGCACATCGTGAAGAACATTACAGTAAAACATCACAATATGCATAGAAGACTCCATTCACTAAAATGAGAAACTTTTTCATTATGAATTTTAAATCAAACTATTAAGACAATCTCCAAAGCAGACAAATAGGAAAGCTTCTAAGATGAACAAGGTATCAGGTTGTCACAGAGCATCAGCTAAGTAAGGGATGGGGGCTTCAGTAGGGTCTAGGGAGCCTCTCACCCTGCAGAGTCTCTCTTTCCAGATCAAACTGGGATGCTGGGGATTCCCTTGCCTCAGGCCTCAGTAGGAGGAGCATTTGTTTAGCAGATTTCCCAGGCTCTGCTGAAGATTATTTACATGTGTCTAGGAAAGAGAATCTCTGTGTACCATGCTAACTTCTGCCAAGAGGAAAACTACCTCCCTTCACCCTTCTAAATTCCACTAGGAAAGGGAGGATCTCCCAGCACCCCACTAACTTCCACCAGGAGAGGGAGTGATCTCCTCACACTACATGACCTGCCACCTCAATGGGACAGGAACCTTCTAGGTGGAATAATAAAGCAGTGACCCCTCAGCAATAATGCAGGTCTGGAAACAAAGCCAACCCTACTGCTGAGTGCTTGGCAGCAGAAACTAAGGGGATGGGGGCACAGGAAGGAAAATGAAAGAACTGGCTAAAATTAAGAGTGCTATGCAAGTGCCAGTTCTACAGAAATACAGATATAAGCACACAGGAGAGCTTAAAAGAACTCAACTTTCTACTTAAATGGAAGACTAGAATATCCAACTCTAAAAGCTTTCAGACTGTCATCTAACCCAAAGTTTCCTGTTATCCTTCATACCCTAACTGCTTCACAATGCTTACCAAATCCCCTCTAATGCACAGCCCTCCTACACTCCAACAGTTTTGACCTCTGATAGACACTCCCTTCCTACAGCACTGGGCTTTGTGTAGTGCTGACACACCCTATAGGTACAACACTGTAAGATATAAAATCTAAGACCCAATCAGGTAGAAAGGCATTTGATCCTAACTCAGTAAACCTTTCATCTCTCCTTAGTCAACCTGTCTTTAATTTAAAACATAACGCTATCAAGCCCAGTAAGTCTGGCTGACACTCCTCAGGAGTGATGACTAGCAAAATACTAACCTGGAACCCGCAAGGACCTTCTCCAGCTGCTCCTCCCCTGTCGGCTGGCTGCATCTGGGGAGAGAGACCTCACTGTGAAGGGCCCAGGGTTCCTACATCTTCCATTAGGAGCACTCAGGTCTTGTGCGGGGTTCCAGTCTTTTAGACACTAGGCGCTTCCAGGTTTGGGACATGTTTCACACACATGCGAATAGAGTATGCCAGCTTACTGCAGATGAGGTTGCCAGCCACAAGTATCTTTCCACCCTTGCCATCCAGTGAGCAACATCTGGCTGTTTGGTCAGGGAGAGCAGTACTGGAAATGAAGCAGTCCCAGCCCAAGGGGACTAAACCTCCCAGGTGGGAGCCCCGGCTTCAGCACAGCCAAACTTGCCCCAGCCCCACTTTGGTTGCTGAATTCATGGTAAGGCCCCAGGCCAAAAGACAATAGAGAGTTTCCTGATCACATTTCTCCAGGCACCTGAAGGAATTCCACTTGTTTAGGACCAAGGGGAAAAACAGTACATTTTCTCCTCAAGTCCATCTGAAAACAGCCCAAGTTCCCCAGAATCGGCTCCCACTGTGTCTCATCACAGCTACTTGAGAGGTTTTCTCACACCATGGACAGGTACTGGAAAAAACTCGTAGTCATATTTTCCCTGCTTTTTGAGAGCATCAGATATGCCACTAGTGACAAGGGGACACGCTGGCTTATCACAAACCCAGTGCAATACTAGTTAGAGTAAGAGGGCCCTTCTAGATGAGTGACAGCTCTTTCAGTGACACTCCCAACCCCACACCACTGCAGGCTCAAGGACTGGTGCTGTTCTCCCCTTCATGCTTGCACCAAGGTAAAGAAAAGTAAACAGCAGAATGAACTACAAGAAGACGTGATCAGCCCTTGTATTTGGTTTAACTCCATCTAAATCTGTTCAGGGTAATATTCTGACACTGTATGGACCTAAGGACAAATCACTGCTTCTTTTTACAGCTGAGCCTGGCGGTTCAGCAGCTGGGATGCCACGTAGTCCAGGGCCCATTTCTAGGTCATCTTCATGTCATTGCTCTGTGCTTTGATTACATGAAGCTTTTGATTACATGAAGAAGACTGGACCTGTGACAGTGATAAAGCTTTCCTAGTGGGCAGAGAGACTGCAAAACCAATACCATGTGCTTTTGCATAATTTTAGGGTGTTAACAGTGCGGTTTTGAGGTTAGGTTTCTTTATCACATCTGTTAAGCGTATGGGTCATTTTCACAACTGTGGCTGCTGAGAAACTAATGAAGGCTATAATCACATTGCAAAAGCAGACAAAAGGCAACAATTAAAACATTTCTATCACTCACATGTGGAAGGACACAGGACATCTGCCACCTTGTACAAAATACAGTTTCCTGTCTTTTACTTAGCAACAAAAAAACAGGAAGTGAAAATAGGCCCCAAAGGAATGAAGCAAAGGTGACACATGCTCTGGTTGATACCAATGGGCACAAAAGGATAAGAGAACAGAAAAGCAAGGAGAGGCTGGCTCATGAGGCCTGAAACTTACATTCAGATGTGCAAATCTCACTGTGTGGGCAACACACACAGACACGATTGGTACAGATTGATAATTTTTGCAACTCACACTCAGGTGTGAGAAATCAGCCTGTACTGCCTTCAACATTCCCTGCGTAGCACGTCCGCAATGGTGCCACCAGCCCAAGTGTTGCGCATGGGCCTCTGGGGCTAAAGCATAATCTATTCCCTAAAGTGCTCTTGGTTTTAGAAACAGCCAGCACTCATAGCCAAGGGTCATGGTGAGGTGGGGGATTCCACCTAGTAATTCCATTTCTGGTTAGAAACTCAAGAGGCACCAAACAACAGTATAACTTTCTCAGATGTCTGACAAACCAGTTACAAAAGCAAACCAAAAGGGACAGCCCCAAAGCTCTGAACAGAGACGCATCAATGAAGCAAGTGCAGAGCCGCCCTCCCACACAGCACCTTCAGAGACAGACATGCCTCCGGAGACACACATCCTGTGAAATGCAGTCTAATGACTTCACAGTCATCTCGTGACAAGTCACCACTACTGCACATCCCCAACTTGACAAACCCTAAATGACCTGTTATAATAAGAGGGCAGGAGCACTTGAGCAGCCAACCCAGAAGAGGCTAGCCCTTCTAGCCACAACTCTTCACAGAGACATCAGTGTTCCAGGGAAGATCTCAGCACCAGTAATATGTGCATCAGACATGTGCGAAGACATTCATATACCACAGAGTCACAGTTCACCCCCAAATCACCCTTAACCTAAAATACAGATGACCAACCCAATGTTAATGATAGCTGAGATCTTTAAGATGCTCTGGAGGAAAACACAGACAACACACACACATATATACAAACACACACACACGTACACATACATGTACACATACACGTACAGAGTTGCCCCCTCATATTCTGTCACACCAAATGATCACATATCAGTTTCTGGTTTTCCTGAACATAGGGGAAAACTGCTTAAAAAAAAAAAGTAGTACAGTTAAAAAACACAGGACCTAATAATAATACTAGAACTTCCAGAACTCTTGTCCCCATGTGCTATGCCTTGCAAACGTATATGCTTTGGACAAATGGAAACAATGAAGCAACTGCTGATCTGGGCCCTTAGGCTTGAGATTTGGATCCTTCCACATCAAACCAATGGAGAAAACTTTTTCAAGGAAAAGAGCTTTTCCAGAAGTTAACTATAAAACTGGAATTCTGGACCCCAGTTTGCTCATACACAGGGACAATCACCACTGTCCTGGACTATGGAGAAGAAGACTGAGGAAGATAGTCCTCTGTCAGTTCCCACAACTAGCCTATTTGGAAGCTGCAGCCTGTTTGGGAGAGAAGGGTAAACACAGTGATCCAAGAGGCCTAGGCTCAAATCTGACCTCCTTCCTTCCCTCTTGCAGGTGAGTGGGCATCTCTCCATGCCCAAAGGGGCTCACAACAGCCCACACCTCTCAGGGCCACCATGAGGACATGGTTCCTGGGGTACACCTGGTGACTGTCACTGGTTGTGGCAAGGATGTAGGGGGTTGTACCCTACCTTCACAAGCATCAGTGTGATGGTAGACAATGCCCAGAGTCAAAGCAGATAATAAATACAGTCCTCCTCCTCCTCCTACAATACAAAGCTCAAGAGATGCACACATTTTGAGTCTCCTCTCACCCTCTGTGGCCACTAGGACAGGGCAGCACTCTCTGTGTTGAGTATGATGTCACCATTCAGAAGCTGGCAGAACAAAGGGCAGGGGATCCAGGACTGAAGCAGGGTGAACAGAAACCAGAGAGACAGAGGGAAGAGCAGGCAACAAGTAGGCAGGATAGAACAGCAACAGAGCTGTTTCCTTTAGGCTGGGAGCCTACCACAAGGCTCACCTGGTAGCACCAAGTCTCCAGGATGTGAGGTTACTTGAGGTTACTTGGTATTTCCCCTCAACTCAGAGGTGGGAGCTGCACTGTGTTGGCTGACCTGCATCAACTTCCTGTGCCTGTGAAAGATTTTTCACATGTGTTGGGGGGGGGGGTTCCTACGTGTGGAGGAGGAGGCCTTCTCTCCCAAGAAGCCTGGACAAAGGCTTGGGAAGAAATGAATGCCATCATTCAGGACACCAGCCTGAGGGACAGCATTTTCCAGTGTCCCTGTGAAGGGTCATATAAAGCAAGAGCCCCACATCCTTAGAGGGCAGGCAGATCGGATGCTGAGGCAGCCTTCTTCCTGTCCAGCTGTGAAGGCCCATGTGGTACTCCTTGTCCAGCTGGCACAGGTGACCTAGGGTGCAGAGCTACTTGGACTCCACACAGACAAGGGACATGGCACTCCATCAGGCAGGTGCCACCAACTTAGGATAGGCCTGAGCCATCAACAGAGCAGTGGCTTGGCGTTATTAGGAATGATACTACTGCCAGAGACCACCCTCCTCCCCAGGAAGAGCCTGCTGATGATCTATCTAGATGTAGGCAGTGCTACAAGGTATCAAGACTAAACCACTTCCAAGGGCTGTTGTTGACAGGAAGCCCTGAAACTCTGGGAATAAATGATATAGGGGCACTACATGAAGGTAGAGATAGGGGAAATAAGTGAACTACCCATATCTTCTGCTCAATTTTGCTAAAAACCTAAAAATGATCTTTAAAAAATAAAGGCAGTCCATTACATCCCAGAATGTTGGCCAGCTGGAAGGCTGAGGGGCTCTGTGCCCCTCCATTACATCCAGGAGGTGGGGCCAGCTGGAAGACAGTGAGTTTGTGATCCAGGCCTCCTCCAATATCCTCTTCCACCATGGCACTGCAGGCTGGAAGACTGTAAGATCCACAAAAACCTCAAAACCCAGGACAATAGCCCAGTACACAGACTCATGCACATACCTTTGGTGGGCAGAGAGGCCCGTAATGTGGAAGCATCTGAAGCACCAGTGAGGAGACATCAGTTGGATTCCGGAAAACTCCACCAACAGAAGACCAGTCCCAGCCCCACATCCAGAGACCAAGATCAGCTCCATACCCAGCACATCTCTGGGGTGTAACACTGACATTATCACAAAACTGTAAGTACCAGAAGGTGGGTTTTGGGGATAGCTATAAAAAACCAACTACATCTGGAGTACCTCCCTGAGGAAAAGACATCTCTTTTGCATTTTGAAAGAGGCCTCAATGTTAATGGTAGAACTATATATCATGGGAGGTTGGCAGGCATCAACATACAAGACAAAGCATGAACAAAGAGAAGATGGAGACGCAAGATACAGGTGAGGTGCAGCCCCAGACCCCCAGCCCAAACAGGACAGGCCTGGAACTCAACAAGATGGATGAAGTTGAACGTCAAACTCTGGAACTTTCTGAAATGATAACAACAGAAGTGAAAAAACAAGTGGAAAAGGCTACAGAGAAAATGATCTCTCAGGTACAAAAAGAAATGATGCTTAAAATCAAAGATATTAAAGAGGACACAAATAAAAAAATAGATGAGCTTAGAAAAAGATGAAAACAAAAAAATGCCCAACACAGGAAAGAAATGGAAACCATGAAACAGATCCAAACAGATCTAGATTAAAACCTCTACTGAAAATATATGCAACAGATTGAATGAAGGAAAAGATAAAATTTCAGATCTTAAAGACAGAATTGCAGCTGTGATCATGGGAAGAAAAATATCTTAAAAAACACCAAAAGACTGTAAGAAATCAATCCAACAGCTACAAGACAAAGCAAAGAATAACAACACAAGATTGACTGGGGTCAATGAGAAAGCTGGAGACAGCATAAATGCCATAAAAATCATAAATATACATGCACCTAGCAAAAGAGCACCCAACTATGTAAGACAGTTATTGGTAGAATGGAAAATCAAGTAAATGATAATACAATTGTAACAGGAGACCTCAATACCCCACTGTCACAGAGAGACAAATCATCTAGATAGAAAATTAGTAAAGAAATAGCTGAGCTGAACCAAACCTGTGAACAAATGGACTTCATAGGAAGAAGCCATGCCTTGATGCCCTGTGTCAGTGGCATGGTGAGATCCAGGGAGCCCAGCACTGGCCTGAAGAAGCCACACCCCAGGCCCAGAGAGATCAGTGAGCCCAGCACTGACCTGGAGAAGAAGCCATACCCCAGGGTCATGCACCAGTGGCCCAGAGAGATCTGGCAAGCCTAGCGCTATCCTGGAGAAGCCAAACCCTGGGACCACATGCCAGTGGCCCAGAGAGATCCTGTGAGACCAGCACTGGCCTGAAAAAAAAGCCACACCCTGGAGCCACGCATCAGTGGCCCAGAGAGATCTGGCAAGCTCAGTGCTGGTCCAGAAAAAAAGTCAAACCCCAGAGCCATGCGCCAGTGGCCGGGAGAGATCTGGCAAACCCAGTGCTGGCCCAGAGGAGAAGCCAGGCTCTGAGGCCCCACCTCCATCAGGGAAGCATTGGTGAACTACTGCCCCATGCCTCTTTACCAGTCCAGGAGCCCCAGACCAGAACGCAGCACTTAGTCCAATCCACTACACTGAGGCACTGGCAGCCAGTGCAGGAAGCACCCACGATGCAGCAATGGGCTGATTCAGAGGAACACAGGAAAATGTCAAGACAAAGGAGCAAAATACAACCTCAGACCTTAGCCCACACAGAACAAGTTCAGGAGGCACAGACACACTAGAAATTAAAAGTCACACACATGAAATTTCTATAAAAATAGCAACTGAAATAAAGATGCCACTTAGTTCTTGTATTGTTTGGTTAATTTTACTTGCCTATGTCTGATGGTCTGGGCAGCTATTTTGAAGCTAACAAGAGGCATTATGGTAGCCATTATTAATTTCCTATCACCTTGTGGAAGATCACAAGATATATTATGGTAGTCACTGATGATTTCCTATTGCCTTGTTTTGAAGTGCTGTATCACTTTCATTGTTTTATTTTGATTCTCTTTATTCTGTTTTATTTTGTTTGGTTTCATTCTCTTTAAAATAAAATTAAAAAAAATAAAGGAAGTTGTAAATACATAGGCTTGTGTGTTCCATACAGTACAAAGCCACATTATGCATTTCCTGCAAAGGTCCACATGCTCACTCTGGTGCTGAGGACCAGACTGGAAGAAGTTGAGCTTGCAGCTCAGTCAGGGCTGGCCAGTCAAGGGAACTTCTGCCAGTTGGGTCAGCCCAACATCGCTCCTCATGCTCACAGCACCATGGTGCTCATTCAGCCATCCTCCTCTGTCAAGGAGACCCACCAGCCTCTCCACTCTCAAAGACAACTCTACAAAGATAAAGAGGCAATAACCTGGCATCACACTGCCACATCCCTGCATTTCACTGAGAGGGATGCACCTGGGACAGTTCAAAACCCACCAGGTAACAGCAAGAGGAGAGGAAATAGAACCTCCTGAGAAACAGGCATGGGGACAGAGGAACTGAATGGAAGACCTGAGCCCAAGGGTGGCCAAAATCGCTTGACCCATTTTCAAGAGCCTCAGATTGCTGGAGACACAGTGAAGGCAGTGGGAACATTCAAGCAGAAAGGAAACACATGTGAAAAGTGGCCTTTAAATGAGACCCTCCCCCCCCAGGTCGGAGACTTAGCTCAGAGGCATAAGCGCCTACCCTGCAAGTGTGTAGTCATGAGTTTGATCCCCGGTACTAAAAACAAAAAATGAGACCCACTCCTATGACAGAGCAGCCATGCTGTATCCCCCAAGCTCTGTGGATAGGGCAAGTCCTGCCTCATCCTATGAGTCAAGCACCAGCACAGCAGATGTCATCCTACAAAAAACTCTGTGACTTGCTGTGTGGCCATGGAAAGCAGGCAGGAGTGGAAATGGAGGCCACATCCCCGAGCCCTTGCTTCAGGCTGCAAAGGAAAGATGCCAGGCTCTTCCTCCACTCAACCAAGCACAGCACCCTGGTCCACTCTAAAGGGCTGTGAAAGCAAGAAGGTCAGTGTATATATCACCAGCACTGGCTTAAGAAAGCCCTAAGGGGGGGCCAGGAGTAGTGGCACATGCCTATAATCCCAGCACTTAGGAGGCTGAGGGAGGAGGATCACCAATAGTCGGAGGCCAGCCTGGGCTACACAGTAAAATTCTGTCTCAAAAAACAAAACAACAATAAAAAAACAAGCCCTACAGTACCTCTGTACCACAAGACACTTATAGCTCCCAAGACCAACTCAGCAATGTTCTATCCCAACTAATTCCTCAACATATCACATGGGTGCTGTGCTTGAGTTCACATCTGTCTGGCTGTGCCCTGGAGGGAGAAGTCACACCTTCTTTCCACATCTCCTTCCCACAACAATTCTCAATAGCCTTTCTAGGTATAGCTGTGCCCTGTGGCTCCAGGGGCAAATTGGACACAAGTGCCACACAAACTGAAAGAAAAAAGAGAAACTGCTACAAACCAAGTTCATCTTCTCCACCCCCAACACAGAGCAGGTCAGCAACTCTGGATATCACTAGAATTATCTGGACCAGGCCCAACCAAGCTTGGGACTCTACCCTCTGGCCAGATGCTGTACAGCCCCCCAAACTACTTGTTGGGGACACTTCAAGGCCAGAAGCCCCTGCATAAACCAAGCACACTCACACGAGTGCATGAAAGAGTAAACAGGAAGTCCCCAGACCTTCAAACCACTACTCACCTACCCCCTCGGTAAACAGGCAGTAAGGTCTGTAACAAAATCCAGGACAGGAAGTTCTTAAGTTCATGGGCACATCTTGCTTCACAGGAAGAGATGCCTGCTTGGCACAAATTTTTGTCCTGGCCAACAGTGGACTCTGGGTACTACACACCCAAAGGTGGCTAATGGAACACAAGCTCTGACCCCTCTGGCAGGAACACCAACAGTGCAGCTATGCTTCCCCAACTCTGCCAGTTCTTCTCTTCTTCCCTTCCCTAACCCTCCCCTCAAAAACAAGCAGGAAAATCTCTCTGTTTGAGCCACACAGGAAAGGAAAGCATGGTTTGAAGTGGCCCCTCAAAGAAGACTATGTGATACCTGGGCACCTGTGCCACTAGGCCCTTCCCTCACCTCCACTATATTCTGCCAGTGCAGATCAAGTGTAAGCATCTGTCACACAAACACAATTATTTTTGATTCCTGAGATTCCAAAAAAACAGAAACAGGCTGCATGCTCCAGCTGCACACACTACACGTGGGCCTTCTAGGGCCCTTTAGGAACAAACAGCATGCCATATATCCCCCAGATGTCCAGCTGTGGATGTCCATGTTAAGACAGCTCATTGGTTTCCAAAGGAGGTGCAAGCTCCAAGGCTGAGAAGCTAGACCTAAAATGAGCAGACACTGGAGTCCTGAGCAGACAGTCCTGTGCCAAGGAAGGACAACCACCAGGCCTGGAGCAGCAGAGCCAGGCTGTTATGGTCACACAGGGAGCCAGGCAAATCCTAGTTCTCATGTGTTCTGGGGCCACCCCTCCCTCTTCCTCTCCTGAAGTGGGATGGTTGCACCACCACCACCACCACCACCACCTGCTTAAGTCAGTTGTGTAGGTGGCTTTTACTTGTAACCAACAGGCTCTTTGAGGAGGAGGCACTTTTTGCTGGTGTGGGAATCTTGAGGCAACAGTGGTGCGGGGTTTTTAGGTGAGACAGGAAAAAGATAACACCTGACAGCAGCTCCAGGTCCAAAGCCCTAGATTCAGCAATCAGGCGCCCTTCCCCTTCCTCCAGGAGAAAATCTCCATATCTGATCCTGCATAAATTTCCTGAGAGAAACAGTTTTCATTTTAAGAAGATTTGGTTCCAGGCAACCTGACAATTAATTTAATCCAACAAGCTAATCAAAGTGAGAGGCATAACGGCAAACTTGTTTCTATTCAAGTGCTAGCTCTGGGATTTAAAGGAGTGAAAATCAGAAGTTAAGACTCTGAAACAATCCCCCATGAATTCAGCAGGGAAGAGAAAGCCAACCCACTTGTGCTTCTGCCTTGAAGATCGGACAAGTTCTCAAGCTCTGTCTTTGACTTCTTGGACAGTGTTACTGGGCAGAATCTCCTAGGGAAGATTCACTTTGAAATGCATGCATGTGAGTAAGTACATGCATACAAATTCATGTACACAAATGTCACATACACAAACATATATATACCCAAACATACATTGCACTGTACTACAAACATACATAAAACACCATATATACATGTGTGAATGCATACATAAGCAGTACATGAACATACATCTACAATCACACATCATATGCTGATATACTGAAATGTGCCATGTGTGAACACATTCAAACACATAGGTATGTGCGTGCATGCATGCATACCCATGTACTGTATGCATGAGTGAGTGACACATATATCACATGCCCATGTGCACATAAATGCAAATGTGCATGTAAAGCATGTTCATGTGTATGTGCATACATGCACATGAACTGCAGTATGGTATATACTCCTTTTTAGCTTCTGCCTACCAACAGTACTACCCCACATTTCAAAAGAGAGGAGCATGAGCTTCCACAGAGGCCTAATGACCTGCTGGAACCTGTGGAGGGGAAACTACACACTACAACCCCTGGGTTTCCAACATCAAGATGCTACCCTAATTACTCTCAACTCATGCTTATCACTTTACAACAGAAGTCCCTAAAAAAAATCTGTTGACATCAAAAAACCAGAGAGGTACAGTTGAGAGGAACTTTTAGGGTTTATAAGGTCTAAACACCAAATAAATAATGGAGGAGCAGCCACAAGGATAAAGGAAGAGCAGCACTGCTGCTGTGTACCCAGAACAGCCTATGTGTTCTGGTCCTCACATGAGGCATAGAGCAGCAGAAACAGAGCACAGAGGTCACACCACCAAAAAAGAAAGGAGTAGGACCTGACCCCACAGGGTCACACCTGAGTCACTCCATGCCCTGCCCTGAGTTGATGACACCTGGGCCCAGGACCCTGAAAGGCAGTCTCATTCCAGCTACAGCACCCCAAAGAGACTACCACATCCCTCCTTGATTCCCCAACGCGTGATTCTTATTTTTAATGTCTGAGGTCCAATGAACATCATGGAAGATTTCTGGATTAATTATTCACATAAGCCATGCTCAAAATTCCTGTTCCAGCAGCAAGACATAATAAGCCACTCTGAAACATGGGAAGCCTATCTGGGAGTTTAAAGTGGACTCATTTTTTAAATCAGCAGCTTCACACACATATATGAGAAGTCCAGGAGAAGAGAATGCATTTGTTTCTACACCACAGCTCCTCCCAGGCTGTAAAAGAAGCTGGCTTTTCCACAGGAGGAAGTGAGTACCAAGAGTCACTGCCCTATCTCGAGCTATTGTCATCCTTCAACTCTACTCGGCAAAGCCCTCACCACAGAATATAATCTTATTCCAGCAGCACCCATTCCACTGACAGAATGTGGCCCCTACCCTGCAGTCTAGTTCGTCAAGCCTTCTCCAGTACTGGGCAGGGAAGTCAGCTGCCTAAACCCTGAATGGAGCCTCTAACTGCTGGACAGGCCACCTCACCTCCAACTCAACATGGGAAACATGGAATACATTATCACCTCTTCATGTACTGCTACCAAGATTAAATGAGAGATTCACATAAGCAGGATGAACTTCTCCATACTACCAGGTGGGAGTACCCATGCCACTACTTAGGGCTGGTTTCTAGGAGAGACCAACAATGAAACCAAATGGCCCTCTCACATAGATGCCCTGAAAGTGTGCACTTCCATAATGTCTTGCCTGTGAACCTTCCAAAACCTCAGATGTAAAATAAAATCAGCTTCATAGAGGGACTAAGGTCAACACAAAAACTCCAAAGTCACAAGCCCAAGTGGCTGGTCTTCTAGGTCATGGGCCAAAAGGGGTTTCAGCAAATTGCAGGGCTCATTTGAAAGCCCCAGGTGTGCAGGTCTTTGCCAGCCCACAGGGACACACTGCTCAAAGGCAGCACTCTGCCTGACATCTCCACCAGTGCTATCTCACTAACTCCTTCAACAACATGTCCTCCAAGCCACGGTCACACTATGCAGAGAAAGCAGAGCTTTGCTCTGTTCAACACCTCGGAAGCCACAAAGGAAATGGTACCTAGACACTGCACTGCATAGCAGTGCAGACTGGCACACCCTCAGTCACCACATCCAAGCGGGGAACTCCTGCACAAGACTGGCCTCCGAGAAGACAAGCCCAGAAGTCAGGCTGAGGAAATGCTGCAATTACAGTGCCTGTATGGCCAGAAGCATCAGAATGACAGCAGCAGGTGGAGGGTAACAAGGTACAGGGATCAGCAGACATGGGTGGGCAGGAAAGAATCTCCTGAGCTCTCTCAGGGTACCAGGCATCCCATACACACAACAGCCAGAACCATCCTTATGAGCCAAAAGGACAGCAACCCCTCACAGAACGCAGACACAGCAGCTCCCATCCCAGGACACCCACCTACTCCCCATTTTGGATGCTGTTGATCCTGTAATTCCCACCACAGGGTGCTGACTCCACATAGAGTCACAAAGAAGACACTCAACCCGGTTCACTGAGTTTTGGATGTTGGATGTCATCAGCTGCAGGGCACAGGGGCAGCATTTGTCTTCCCAAGTGCTACATAAAGTATCTGTTAAGCCACAGAGTACCATCTTCTTACCCACTGAAAAATGCACTCTGATTTCAAAGGTATTAAAATGTTACAGGAAAAAGGTACATTTAAGAATCAGTAAGAGACAGTGTGATGAGCCCCAGAACTCAGGTCCTGGCCTGACTGGGCAGCATACAAGGCCACCTTAAGCCTACTGAGCAGCAGGTGTCCAGGCAGGCTGCAATTCAGTAGTCCTAGGATCATGGTTGAATTTCAGACCCCTGGTCCATCACAGAGACTGTGACTGGGTCACTATAGAACAGGCCTAGACACAGCCTTTCACTGCCAAAGGGATGGACCATGGAGGGCTCCTACCTCCTCCCAGCCCTCTCTCACCACCCACTACCATCCTGACAGTGAGTTGAGACAGTGGGTCCAGAGACACCTCCGCCTGTCAGGGAAAGACAGGCAGCTAAGAAGCAGAACAGAAGGGTCAGAGCCACAGCCTCCCTTCCTACTCTGCCCACTGACCCAGGTCACAGCTCCAGAAAGGACAAAGAAGAACCAGGGGTGTGGCCCAGCAGATAGCTATACCCTCTTCCCCACACTTTCACTGCAACCCAGTTCCTCTGGCACTCTCTCCCAGCTCTGATTCATTTTCTGAGTATGTCCTTGCAAACCTTCACTTAAAACAGGAACTGCAAGTATCCTGTGTGGCATTTCCTTAAGTCAACTGTGACTTAGGCTAGGGCCCAAGTGCCTTCAGAGGCCAGTAATCACCAGCCAGACATGCTCACAGCACAGCAGCCAGCACCTCCTAGGGCAGACCACTGGCTCTCCATTCTCATGGCTCTGAAAATCCCATTTATGTTTCAAAGCAGCAGGGGACATGGGTGGAACTCCAGGGGCTGATGAATTCTGCATTCCAGGATCTCTGCAGCCTATTAAGAAAGGAAAGCCAAGTGGAAGGCTGCATGAAGCAGCTCCAGCCTGTGTCTCCCCAGTCAGCACATCGCATTTATTCCAAGGCTCACCACATCAAACAAAGTGTGGAGTTTTAAAGCTTCCCTTTTCTGAGCTGAAGAGCTGGGGACTAGGAATCAAGATCGCCAGTCTAAAATGACAGTCATCTCCCTCTGAGGCCACCTGGTTCTGCCAACCCATTCCACAACAACTGAAAAGGAATTCTCCAGTCAAAACCTCCTCTGCCAAATGCCCCAAAAGATAGCATTTCTGTTTAGACAGTAATTCCACTAAGATTTGGACAAAAGAGGAAAGAGGGAGATCCCAACCATGCTTTAAAAAGTCACAGCTGACCTCCCTGCCTCCTGCAGCCTTCATCTCTCCAGTATCTTCACCTGTATCACAAGAGAAGCTGAGCATGTTCAGCAGCTGGAGGAACCACTGCTGTCTGTGCTAAGGGTGTACATACCTAGCAGGGTGCTGGGTCTTCACGCAGCACTGGCCAGACCAGGACATTAGTCCCAATATGGGGCTTCCTCACGTAAGATCCTACACCCTGAGAAAGGAACATCACTGCAGGAACAGTGGCTCTGGGAAACACTGCTGCCATAGTCAGTGGAAGGTCAGGCAGGGGCAGCTCCCAAGAGTGAATGGACACTCCATCACCTAACAGGGTTCTCTCTAAACAGCTGCCTTTATCCAAAACTGAAACCAAAATCAAAGCTAACTGCCACAGTGCCTGCATGATAATGCTATGCTTTTGCATTTTTTTAAAAGTCACCTACTTGTCTCTCTAAAGCCACATGGGAAACCCAATAGGCATCTTATCCTAGGAGCAGAACCCCTGACCCTTGTGGCACCCACAACTGCCCGGCACCAACAAAGAAGAATACAGCTGGCATTTCCTTTCAGCCTCTGAGGCTGAAGAAAGACGGCAACCTCTCCAAGATCAGATTTTTCTAAAAAGTCAGCCCTGCAGCAAAGCCTCTCCAGGCTCAGCTTTCCAACAAAACTCACCCACCTTTTATGAATGCTGCAGGGGTGCCCAGGATATAATGCTCCTACAGAGTGAAAGGACAGCACCACACTGCAGGTCTCCAATGTGCAAATGAGGTCCTCTGAATTGTCAATAACGTCTACTAAAGGAATTCTGGGCTCTGGTAAAACCAAGAACTACTAAAATACAAAGAATCACCTGCAGCTCTCTCCCTCTGGAAACAGCTGCTTCTGAATGGCCCTGCCTGGCAGGAGGGAGAGGTATGTACAATGTCTCCAGTGCAACCTGACCAGGTGGCAAGAAACCTCACCACAGTGTGCAGCCTTAGGAGACTGAGACTGTGTCATGCCCAGTGAGCAAGATGTCACTTCTCTAGGTCCCCAAAGGTAGCTAACAAGATTTACACATCTTCTGATTACTCCCTACCCTTCTGCTGACTCACCCAGAGAACAGTCCCTAGCACCCGCACTGTGCCAGCCACAGGGCGTTTCTACCTTTCCACTACCCAAGACACTGTTACTTCCCCACAGAATCTACATTCCCATCAGTGGCTATGAAAACACCGGAAGGGACTTAATCTGCTCATTCTCATTCTCTCTCTCTCTCTCTCTCTCTCTCTCTAAAAAAAAAAAACCCACAAGGGGGTCCAGAGCTGTCACACTAGATGTTTGTTACCCTAAACAGATACAGTGGTATTTGTCACAATTGAGCCAGCACAGCCTCACTTTACATCTCTGAACCAATCTTTAAGGTCCCCAAAAAGGACCTAAAAAGGACAAGGAATGCACCATCTTCAAAGAACTACATCAGCTGCAAGCTCTCCGAGAAAACAAATGCAATCCTAAAATTGAAAAGGCAAATAATCCACTTGAGCTTATCATTTCAGAGACATAACCTCACTCCCAAGGCCAGCATCACTGCATCTACTTGATCTCAGGCAAGAAACTCCTTAACACGGCTCCAATGCTACATCCATGGCATACAGAATACTGGACGGCCACTGTGCCAGGCACCAGCCAGGCACTGGAGACACCACGGGAAGCAGGTTTCATCTACCCTCACAGGTCTTGGTCTAGTCTCCTTTTTTCTGATGTTAAAAGCAAGAGTCACACTTGTTTTGCAGAGGGAAAAGTACTTTTCTGACAACAAAAACACTTTTGAGTCTTCCAAGTCCTTAAATCTACTAGCACCAAAAATTAGCTCCTCTGATAGACAATCGGTCTTGGTGCTTTTACACAACGCAGATGGCTCCCCAAGGGCAAACTGTGTGAGCATCTCCAAAGGAACAACCTGAAACCCAGGACAGTGAGCAGGAGGCAGTGCTCACTCCAGCTATGGTCAAGGAAACTGTCCCAAACCTCTCTGATGGGCTGCTCCTTCTTACCACCCATAACACCCCTTTCCTAAGCCCCATGCTCTGAACTGCCTGGCAAGAAGGCCATGTTGTGCACCTCAGAAAGAGAGGGAGAGAGGAAGAGAAGTTCTCAGGACAAGGATGAATAATCACACTTAGAATGAGCAGGAACCACGCCATAAGAATCTAGAACCCTGTTCCCCTGAGGACATGGTGCCCTCCAGAACCCCTGTGTTTATTAAACATCTACTTCTATCCCACAGCTGGGTAGACCAGAATCTAGGGCCACAGAAGCACCACTGGGATCCAATCAGGAATCTTTTGCAACACCTAAAAGATCTCTGCTTTCTCTACCTTGACAAATGTACACTCACAGGCTCAGAAAGCTCGGGTGGATGCCCTGTGTGCACTCATGGATGATTAGACTGGAGAGCTAGACAAGGCCCAGGGGTCTCATTCCCTCACGGGGAAAAAAAAAAAAAAAAAAGGAAAGGAAAGGACTCAGGATGGAGTGCCTACTGAACAGTTATTGTAAAAGCCAGAATTACAATGAGGATCCTTGGTGGATCACACATTTAGGCATGTGTGTATAATACATGTGCTTATGTGCACACATGTATATTCCCCCATATATTTATGTATGTGCACTTGTATGTACACATGTATGCATCCACACACCTATGTATACATACGTCTATATTAACTTGCATACACACACAGGTTCTTTTGTGAGGTGGCCCTGTATCCTCTTGAAGCCTCTCTGCCAAGTGTCTGATCATATACAGGACTAGGTGAGTGAGCCTGCCCTACCCAGGACTTCTGTAAGAATAAAGAGAAACCCTGGCATCCCACTGTGCACGGTAACAGCCTCACAGCTGGCCCAGACCTGAGTGAGTTTCACCAATGTCCTCTGAGAAATATTTTTTTAAAAACCTTAAAGCTTAGAAAACACAGAGCATGTTAGGGCAAGTTGTCTAGAATCGTAGCAAATTAAAACTGCTTGCCAGGACCTGGCTCCTTTTTTTAACCGTTCACTAAACAATCTGAAATAAGCACTGGCCTTTAGCCCTTGCCTGAAGGAACCAAGATCTGGGAGGAGAGAAAATGCCATCAATTCAGCACTCACCTTACAGTGCCCAGACATCACATACCAGACCCCACGCACTGGCATTCCTTAGACTAGAGAAATCTCACAACCCTATACTGGAAAAATGATGAGAAAAGAACCAGACTGGCCTTTCTGCATGAGGTCAGGACCAGAGGAAGGACTCAGGCTCTTGAGTTCAGCCATCTGCAAAGCCAGCTGCTATCCATGCTGCCCCAGGGATACAACTGACTGTGAGTCTGCTTGGCAGCCTCTGCCAAGTAAAAGACAGGGGAGTCTCCTTCCAGCAACAAGAGCCAAAACATGTACAACTGTCCACAGAGGTCCTTTGAGGGCCCACACAGGGCTGAAAGATGAGTACCGACTCAGCCACAACTGTGTGACCCACACCACCCCAAACCAGGTTCCCAGTGGTGTCTCTCAGGATCACTATGACACCCATGGAGAGCTTTGTAGGGGCACAGTGACTTGGGGTGAATCAGCGGGGCTGTGTGGACTTGCAGACTCACTATACACATTGGTATAGTTCCAAGAAACTTTAGCAAAGAGCATATGGACTCTGCTTCCACTGGACTTTCAGAGATGTCTGACTCCCAGAGGTGCTTCCAAGGTCACACACCACCATCCTGGGTTCAGGAATCCCGGAACTGCTATTATGGAAATAGTGGAGTGGTCTATGCACAAGATAGGGAAGAGCTGAAGAGAAAATAGTACCCAGAAAAGCAAGCCTGGGGCAAGGGACTTGTACACTTCAGATAATAAGCAGCCTCCAAGTCACAGGCAAAGAGATGCAGGAGGCTAAGAAAGGCCAGAGACCAACTCCCCTAAGAAGGAAACTTAAAGCACACAGCTAAGTGAGGCTCCAGAGCTCCAAACTCACTCTTCTACATGTGTCTCTGTACCTTAGGAACCCCTGCAACAGGCTGGGATGCTCAGTGCATGACTTAGTCCTACATTCTGTCATGGGGCTCCCAGTAGGCTTCCCAAGCCACCTCCTCAGTGTGAGACTAAGTCCAATGCCCTGACCATGGGGACACCAGTCTCCCTGACTAACATCAAGGTGAATTCCCCATGCCTCACACCATATCCTAGCCAGCCAGGGCACGTAATAGGTGCAATACTTTCTGGAAATGAATACTGGAAATCTACAAGATACATAATTTGTGTGCATGAGATCAAAAAAAGAACGCTATCCCTCAGTATGAACCTTACAATTTACATTAACAGTCAAATGGAGCAAAGGCAGAGAAAGAAAGCCAGCATTTCACAAGAGTTCAACATTTCTTTCCACATTCATCCAAGGAAACTACACAATATTCAGACATGGCTTCAAGCCAAATAACCCTACAAATAGACCCATATAGTTGAAGCCTGGCCTTTAAAAAAAAGTGTAAACCACCAAGTTTCTGGAAGAATTAAATTATGCTAAGTCTCTATTGTAAATGTTTACAGAATGCAAATAAAAAATTCAGAATTTATTACCTGGCATTAACGTCCAGAATGATATGGTTATCTCGAATCAACTATAAACATTTATATACTCCTTTTTATAAAGTATATTCATGTTTATTAACTCATCTTGATCCCTGAAATCAAAGTAGAATTAGCTATATTAACTACTTATGGAGGCCAAATCTAAAGACTTAGAATGTATAAAGTTGTTCCAAAGTGCCAACTAGTTGAGTATATTTAGTACATGTTACTATAACTCTATAGCAGAAAAGATGTTTTAAAATTTCCGGAGATGTTAAGGATAATTTATGTTTCATTTTACCATTAAAATGTAAGGCAAGGAGTTACTCATAACAGACAAAAGATGGAATCAATCCATGTCCATTGTTGGAAGAATGAACAAAGTATGTTCTATCCATACAATGAATATTCAGGCTCAAAAAGGAAGAAGCACAACTACAACATCCATGAACTGGAGGACATCATGCTACATGAAACAAGCCCGTTGTGAAGAATGGACACTGTGTAACTAACTACACATGCGTAAGGTACCTAAAATGGCAAATTCAGAGACTACAGACAGGTGGCTGGCACTGGAGAGGGTGAATGTGTGGATTCACTGGGACAGAGCTTCTGTTTGGGAAGATGAAAGCGTTCTGGTCGTAGATGGTTGTGATGGCTGCCTAACAATGTGAGTGCACTTACTGCCCAAGATAAATTTTATGCTATGCTGTGCGTGTCTTGCCTCAATTTAAAAATATTTGCAAACTAATAAAGAAAATGAAAATTAAGTAAGGAAATAAAGACATCTGGTTCACTAAAAATTGGTAATCTCAATATAAAAACTGTATCTCCTGAGCATACTGTTTAATGTTTTAACAACCTACACTGACAGTTTACTAATTTGAGAGTGTGGCATATGATGTTACTGAGATCACCAGTGACCCTGGACCTGGATTTCAAAGTGTCAAACAAGCCCCTTCTTTTTTTGTCACCATGTACCCCTCTTCCAGATGAGCTTTGGACAGTACCTCAGTGCAATCATGACATTCTCACAAGTTTAATATCAAGAAGGAGCCATTTTATCCGCTTCTAAACAAACTCTCCAGCCTGAAAGTTATGAGCCACTTATTCTGCAAGATCCAGTTAGTCACCACCTATTACAGAGGAGTCTACTGCAGGAGGGTGGGCGGAAGGACCTTCACAGGGATCAAACCCAGAGGTATGGGGGAACTTCTCTCAGGTCTCTATGAGTCTATGGTTGTATAAGTCAATCACATCAAACTACCCAACAATTCCTATCTTTGAGAGGAGTTCCAGTGAAAGGATATTAAGTAGATTCAATGGGGTCAAAAGTTCCCAACCTAGTATGCAGTGGGGGAAGATAAGAGTTGGGGAGGATTAATTATGAATAGGAAAAGCCAGCCTGATTGGGTGAAAAACAAGTAAGATGACAGCAATCATATGCAGCAACATTAGGAGGGCCTCATAAGAAGGCTCAGGGCCAGCACCTGCAGCTGAGCAATCCCTTTGCCCACACCTTGGCACAGTCCATAGGGTCTACCAGGTGCCCGGACCACAACAAACAGGAATGTCAGCCACCACTCCTCTGCCAAAGTCCTGAAAAAAAAAAACTGCTTAAACTAGGAATTCTAAACTGGATGTGGTGGTACACACCTGTAATCCCAATACTTGGGAGGCTGAGTCAGGAGGACAGCTGTGAGTTTGAGGCCAGCCTGGGACACATAACAAGTTCAAGATCAACCTGAACTGCATAGTGAGACCCTGTCTTTAAAAAAAAAAAAAAAGCTGCGTATGGTGGCACTCAGAAGGCTAAGGAAGGAGCATCATTGTGAGTTTAAGACCAGCCTGAGCTACCAAGTAAGCACAAGGCCAGCCTGAACTGCACAGTGAGACCCTGTCTCAAAAAGATCAAAAAAAAAAAAAAGTTCTAATATCTCAGAATCCTCTAAGTAGCCGAACAGATCTAGAGCTCCACCTAGCAACTTCACAGGTGTCTCAAGGTGTGTGGAGAAGGTGACCTTCTCCACACAAATCCCCTCCCTCTCCTCTAAGTGCCTTGTCACCTATGGACCACCTGCCCTGGGTCCTCTTCTCCAGCTGACACCTCAGGTCATGGCAGCTGGGATCCGTAGGAGCAAAGCAGGGCCACTAGGCCAAAGGAGCCTACACAGGTCCAGTGTCACGTGCAGGTGCTACTGATTCAAGTGTCACCAAACTGGTCCCAACTCATGGCAAGGAGGGAGGCAGTGCAGAGAGAAGAAATTGCCAGTCTGATGCTGGAAACCATCCAGCACCACAGGACCCTGGGGCCATGACCCTTTGGGGACAGTCAATCCCCAAGGAAGGCATTTAACCCTAGAAACCCTCAGACCTCAGCTGAGAGGCAGACTCGTCACAGTACATCTCCTCCTGGAGTCTCCACTCACGGAAAGGCAGGCCTGGCAGAGCAGCAGCAGAAACAGTCTGAACTCCAACCCACTTTTCCTGCTTGTAACCTGCAACACCCACCACATACACCTTTCTCCCTTGACAGCTTCTTCACTGGTAAAATGGGGTGATTAAAATACTTCTTTGGGCAAAACAGAAAAACATATTACACAAATACTTATTGTAGTATTTGTTAAAAAGTAGAAACAAAGGCTTATCAATAAGTGATTAAGTGCTTTTGACTGGAAAAAAATTAAGAGTTTATACATATGAAGTGTTTGGAAAAAAATCTGTGGTGCTGGCCAGCATATAGGGTTACTATTTTTATTGCCTGCTGGATGGGTCATGAGAGTCCACCTGTTACAGTCTGTGTCTAGATGTTCCCCCAAAGCCTCATGGGAGCATAAGACTTTTTCAGGGACGGCTGAACCTAGCGTGTGTGATGCTGGGGTTAAAGGCGTGTGGTCAGTTCACTGACCGGCTTGGCCCTACACCCAGCAGCCTAGATAAGAAAAATAGAAGGGGTAGAAAGACACTGTTAAGGTTTGGTTGTTGCTTTTGCTGTCCTCTGCCTGCCGTGAACTGTTCTCTACAAAGCCACCCAGCCCTAGAGTCAGCCAATTATGGACTGAAACCTCTGCAAACTGTTCAGCTAAATAAACCTTTTCTTACTTAACTTTGGGCACTGGGTATTTTGTCTCAGCAACAAGAAAAGTAACTAAGACATCACAGGACAGTCACAGACCTTCAGTCAGCTGACACCTGCCCACACTCTGCTTCCCACCTAAGAAACAGGAGAGAACCATGGTCTCCTGGCAGACCTGTAGAAAACATTAGACAAAAGAACAAGCAAAGCTCCTAAGAAGACTCCAGCACAGCCTCCAGTACTTTGTTCTTGTCACCCAAACCATCTCCCCCAACCATTTATTTCACTTGTAATAGTTTTAGTTCTGCTGTGAATGCTTTTTGTAACATAAGCTGTGCAGGTAATGCTGGGCAAGCATATATATTTAAGTGCAAAACAATGAAATGCTATTACCCTATTAATATGTGAGGAAGCTAAAACCCAGAGACACGAAGCAACATGCCCAAGTTCACAGCCAGTAAATGGTCCAAGGCAGAGTCACACCACTCACCACGCCTGCCACTGCCCCTAGAACTGCGGCAGCACAGAACCTGGGGACTGAACATCACTCTGGGCCCAGGTCAGAGATGCAAAAAGTTAGCTCTAGACAAGGCAAGCTCCAGGCACCAATTTAAACAGATGGCCAGGTATGCTATCTGCATCTGTTTTTTGTCGTTCACCCATGAACACTATTACATTCCTTGACCTTTGAATTAGCATCTGCTAGATTCTCATCAAATCTGAAAGGTTAAGAAAATGTCTTCACAAGGAAATACTCCATTTTGTTAGAAAATGAGAACCAGGCTTGGGCTACCAGCATACAGCTCTGCGTTTGGAAGTAGCTTCCTTGGTCGGTGTCAGTTGACGTGCTGCAATCAAAGTGGGCATAGAGTTCCCATTCCTGATCACATGCAGGGTGACAATTCCTGCCAAGTCAGACTGTGCTACATGTAGAAAGACCTGAGCAGGACCAGTCAAAGAGAGGTGCTACATTCCTTCCCTAGCTACTCTATTTCTCCCTCACCCTGTTCTTCCCATTTGTCTACCCCCTCAAAAACTGTATGGCCCACCTTTTATCTTTTATTTTAATGAATCTGTGTTTATACATACTATGCATGCTTTTTCTAATAAATTACCACAATCCTTCTCAGGAAGACTAAAAAACACTACCATTACAGCTGAGATGTTTCCAAAGTCACATAATGGATATCAACTTGGGAAACAAGATTAGAAACGCCAGCCTCTGAAAATAGAGACAACAAAACCTATAGAGCAAATGGCATTCATCATGTGCAGTGACCGTCCCAGGAAATCGCTCAGTCTTGTTGATAGTTTCAGAATGGGGCTAATGAGGAAAACCTGTCAGAGAAACCCTTAACTACAATGTGATCAGAAGGACCTGAACAAATCCCCCATGAGCATCAGGTGAACTGGGATCTAATTATGCATAATCTTCCCAGGACATGATTCCACTGACTGTGTTCAGTGGCAGTGTTCAGACAAGAGGCATGAATCAGTCAAGACCCAATGGGAACCCAGCAGAGGGGCTTTAATATAAAGTCACCTGGGTAGTGCTGGCAACCAGTAACTGCTGATGGTGCCAGGGAGGTGGCAAGCACAGGAGGCAGCCTGCTCAGGGACTTAGGGAAAAAAGGAAGAGACAGAATTTACTGGGCCCTACAAGCCCCAAAGGCAGGAACCATCCCTGGGCAGGATGCTGCTCATGAATCTCCATACATGACCTGAGGTTGGTCCACTCTACTAGGAAACTCACTGGGGTACCAAAGAGCCAATAGCCCCATACTGCAGTCCTGAGTCCACATCACAGAAGGAGATGGATTTGGGGCCAAGAGAGTGACATGATATACTGTACATTACAACTATGAAAAATGAGTCTCCATCACTACTCTGGGAGGAGGTATTGATCTTATACACAGAAAGACCCCAGGCTGGGGAAGCCGGCCCACCAAGCTTGCAGACAGATGGAAACAAGCTTATTGAAAGTGTAGCTGCTCACTCAACAGTGAAGAGAGGTACTCAGACATAATTCTCATCCCAATAATGACTGTTATCAGTCACCAATATCACACACTTCTGATTCACCCAAACTCTAATCCTTGATTGATAACAAGCAGAATAAAATTGAGTTTCCAAATCTATAAAATTGAGTGAGACCCTATATCCACAGTGCCCAGATCCTCAAGGATACCCTTACAACTCAGTCTGTAGCAGTAGAAAGATTCCTGCTTCTTTTCTGTATGTCTGATCACACAACAGACACAGGGATGCAATATCAGGTGTTGTAAAGCAAATGATCATATGAGTCTCTGCTAGTTGTACAAGTGTGCTATACACACCTGTGAGTAAGAAGACACCATAGTTCTAAACAGCGTGCTTTTGGGGGCTTCTAGGAACTTCCAAAATGACTACTCATAGCTAAACGCAGTATTAGTAATCCACCAGGATTCTCATGATATGCCAATCATTCTGACTGTTAAAAAAAAAAAAAAAGGAAAAAAAAAACAACACCTAAGTCTTCCAAAATGGAAGATCAGCCTCAAGCTCAAAACCATAGACTGGCCACACCATATGCAAGGACTTTGTGATCCTGAGTAATTGCCCCACAGTATGAACTCTCGACAAGGCCTCTGCCAACCATCCCCACATCCAACAGAAGAAAAATCCCCCATAAATGGAGAGCATTTTCTAAAGATTCATGTGTGTCCCCAGTGGTATGGGTCCTGGGCTTCTCTAGATTAAAATCTGCCCAGATGTTATTAATGTGCAGCCAGACTGAGAACTATAGACCACAACAGGTGCTGGCAATGAAGGAGCAAAAACAGAAAGATGCAAGCCATAGAGAAAATCAGTTCAGATACAAGGAATAAGAAAGAGGAAGAAAGGGGAGGAGAGAGGAGATGACAACAGGGAGAAGTCAGAGGCTCCTGCTGGTTATGATTTTAACTTTAACACAGTGATTCAAGTGCAATCAACAGGCAATTTCTTTCACCCTGTACATATTCATTTATGAAATTCAATAATGAGTACTGGTCATCAGATGAGCCAGTTCTTAAAATATGGAAACTAAGCATGCCCCAGCAGAGTAGGCCCCTTTCCCTTTAGGGAAAGCAAGCACTGGCACAGAACAGGATGTACAGCCTCAGTCCTGTGCCTGCCACAAGGAAGAAGTAACAGAAGTCAGCTCCAGTAGAAACCTCCACTTTCCATCACTCCAGTAAGAAGAAACCCCTCTCCCGGCTCCCTGGGTGCAGTCTAAGTGCTAGATAGGGAATATCTCAGTTAATCCTTTTAGCACCTTCACATAGTGACCCTTGATATCTGCATTTTATCGAGGTGAGACCTAGCAGACATTTATCCAAAGATGCAGAGGCAAGAGGCAGGAATGAGACCTGAACCAGACAATGAATGACTCTACAGTGCCAGGCTGCCCACCTACCCCTCTCCAAATATGGAGACAGTCATGAACATGTAGCTGGTAAACACAGCTGGGGCCTGGCTGGCTATATCAGCACCACAGCACTTCTGGATGGAAAGGCACAGTCTTGTTTCTCTAATTTCAGGTTCATGCTGTACCCAGAGAACACCACAGATACACCCCAGACACGGTGCCAACTCCCAGTCTTGACGGGCAGAGAGGGTAACCTCAGAGATGCAGCAGGCAGATTCCAGCATTAAGAAGCAAAATGATTTGGTACCCAACAAGCATACACCCCCAATATCTAAACAACAGAGGAGCCTCTCTCCTCCAGCTTCTGTGCCAGTCAGAAGACAGAAGCCCCCCCCCCCAGCACCTTGAGGGCTGAGGGAAGCCCATGGGAATTTTTCACTTTGGTAGACACAGTTAGAGCTGGTCTTGATCAATCCAGACACATCAAATTAAACTGTAGGACACCAACTCTTACTACCCTGAAAACTAAACCTGAATGCTGACTACCTTCTACATTTGCTGACTTCTATTTAACAGCAAAGATCACTGTCTAAAGCAGAAACCAACATCTTAAAATGAGGATATTAAATCCTGAGACATTTCAACATACCACAAGCATCAGGGGGCTGCAGCCATCTTCAAAAGTCACCTCAGCCCATACTCCTGTATGTCAGCCCAGCTGCTGCCTACCACCTCAGTGTGAACACTCCTGCATGACTCCTGACTACCAGCTGGGGACAGCATGTCTCCAGGCTCCTGCACTATTCTTATGTGGGCAGAGCTCAGAAATAATGCCTCTCTCCTGATAGCCAACAGCCGCCACACTCCCTTTCTGGAATAAACAAATACCAGAAAATGTGGAAGGCAACTGAACCAGACTCCTGCAGCTCAGCACTTGGAGGAGAGACTAGAGCCACCTGGAGGTGGAGATAATACACAGAGGATCTCGAGGCAGGGCAGCTCTAAGGTGTGGGAGATGATGTCCAGCCTGGCATCTGTGGAGCCAGACACCCATGCAACAACTGTCCATCAGCTTACCCCAGCCATCCACAGTGCCTTGGGAATACCCACCAAACTTTGACCACCACAATACCTTACAACTCGGCCCCCACAGGACATTTCTGTCTTCACTCAGCTCCAAAGCTCCTTCACCAAGGAACCAGACTTTCCAAGATCTAAGATAACTTCAGGCTGTGAAGACACACAAGGGAACACTGCCTCCCAAGGGCTTCTAAGCCTTCATTTATATTCCTAGCCCAGGAGCTCACACTTGTGTGTCTGCTCCTGACTCAGAGAAGCCCAGCCAGAAATTAAAAGGTAACACCCCTAGCACCTCACTGCATCCACCAAGCCCTGCTTCATGGAAGCGGGTGGAGGCTGAGCACTCCTGCCCCCATTTGCCACTCAGGAATGACTGCAGGTCTAGGAGACTGCCCAGGCCCTGCACTGTGTCATCCTACAACAGTAACCGTTGCCGCATGTTCTGATCTCACGATTATTCTTCCCTGAAATCATCATAGGACATATCTACTAATCTGCAATCTAGTTTTAAACTGTCTTAATTAAAGTATCAGAGAAACCACAGGAATACTTAGCTAACTGACAGAACTAGTCCTCAGCCCCCACCAGGGGACTTTGTTGCACTGCCACAATTATTAATTTGTCTACTGTTTGTCACTCAACTACATTGGCAAAAACAAGTCAGAAACTGAACTAACGAAACTAAAAGAATGTTTATTGATTAAAATCTTGTGGAAAAGTTTTCTAATAGCACTCTATATTCAGATAGTAACAGCTCAAGATAGTGAAGAAAACCAAGTTGCCATTAAAAGCTTTAAAAATTAATCATACAATTTAAAAATAAAAAACAGATTCTGGTATAATTTCTCAAAGACAAAAGATAAAGAGCACAATTGGGAAATGAGCATGTGGTGACATAGCCCAGAGTGGTGAGGTTCAGGCCTGTATGTAGCTTCAAACCTGGGGTCACTTTCCCACTCCGCCCACTCAGCTCCACTTCCTCACCTGCAGGGGCCCCACACCTCCAGCTCCTTCTGCAACAACCTGCTTTTGTGGGACATTTGTCTGTCTGTCTGGTGGTACAGATTAGGAAGCCAGTGCGCACCTCACAGGGTGCTCAGCGTTGTGACACCTTGAACAAGACAGTTAACACCAGCAACAGCAGTTAACACTGAGCACTTACTGCGTGAGCATGAGCACAGGGCACTATCTAAGCATTTTGCACTTACTAATCTACTCCTCACTAATCAACCCCAGAAAGCCGAGTGAGGAAAAGGCACAGAAGGGCTAAGAGACTTGCCCTTAAGCTAATAGGGCTACCTGAGAAGCTCAAATTCACAACCAGGTACCTAGTTCCAGATTCACCTCATTTTGCCACATCACACCAGCCTAAGATAACCCACAGCCAGCTGTGCCACCAAGAGTTCCCATGACCAAGTGTCCTGGACTGCTACTGTCAGACCACAAGGTAGAAACAGGCAAAACCATCTCCAATCTCGAGATGGTCTGATGAGATTGCCTTAGCCACACTTGGTCCTGCCACCAGCACCAGTCCCTAGAAGGCCAGGCAGCTGAGCACCCACCGCCTGAGAACCTCGCCATAGTGTTCTGACGGTCCAGTGTCACACTTGCACCCTGGGCCCTGGCAACTTGGGTTTCTGCAGGTTGGGTCCTCAATCACACAACAACCCTCTCCATCAAGGCTACCTCCTATCTACAATGCCCAGAAATAAAAGACTGACTGAGCTGAACCCTTGGCTTCCAAACACCCTGCTGTACATTGTAATGATGCACAGTGCTTGTCAACACAACACTGGGATTAAAAAACAGATTTACTCAATTACTAGGAACACCCTTTGGGGCCAGCAAACAAATGACACCCTTACTCTCTGCCACCAATCAGGGACAGAGACTCTAAAATACAAAACTGCTGCAATGCTGACAGATGCCATGTCAGATTCATCCCAGACCGGGCATGCCCATTCACATCCCTCTTCATGTTTCTTCAAAAAATGCTCAGTGGCTCACATTACTTCTTACATAATTTTTCTTTTCTTTTCTTTTTGTTTTCTTTTTTTTTTTTCTTTTTTCCTTCTTTTCCCCAGTACTGGGGATTGAACTCAGTACCTCACGCTTACCAGGCAGGCGCTTATGCCACAGAGCTAAATCCCTGTCCCACATTATTTCTTGATAAGCACTTATGTCTTGGTGCACACCGGGTCTGTGGTTATTTCTTGATGCCACAGGGTGCTTGGTTATTGCTTGATGCACACTGGTGTGTGGTTATGTCCTGATGTCTGGTGCAGGTAATTTCTACAGGCATACTGGTATATAATAGTTTCTTGGTATACACTGGCGTGTGATTATTTCTTGACGCATACATACTATGCATGGCCTTCTGGGTTACCCAAGTACAAATGGAGAGTTGTATTCCAGACACTTTCCATCACAGCCCCAACGGCCTCCATGAGCCTGTCTGGGAGGCCTATGTGCTCACAGATATACTCCTGTCATGATGCCCAGCCTTGGCCTGTGCTCAAACCATCCAAGAATCCAAACAATTCTGATCCTGGCCCCCAGTTTCTTGCTCCTCCACATCAGCAGTTTCAATAAAGGCTAAGCAGATGATCGTCAGCACCTTCCAGGCCTAAAGCTGCAGCTCTGCATCCACAGGAGGGAGACCTACTATTTGTATCTGGATGTTTTGGGGACATGCTCTAAGACCAAGCCATGTTCCCTAAAGCCATATCCTAGACAGCTGGAAGAACACTGAAACTCCAGCCCAGCCTTGCCCCTGCAGGCCTACAGGGTCTGCGAAAAACTGCCTATGTATATACAAGAAAAAAATCCAGCCAGCCTTCTTCCAAGCACACTGTGAAGTCAGACAAACAAGCAATGGCTCTAAAGATTTTAGTAATCACAGTGACAAGGCTGATACAAGCTTGTTACAGTTTGAATCTAGAACATCCCCCAAAGGCTCATTATGTTGAAGATTTGGTCCCCAGTGCAGTGACATTCAGAGAAGGGGCCTTCAGGAGGTGGCTGGGTCATGAGGGCTCAGTGGATTAATCCATAATCATAATTTGATGGCATCACTGGAAAGTGCTAGAAACTTTAGGGGGAAGTAGGTCACTGAGGGAGTGTCCTGGCCCCTGCCCCTCCCACATTCTGCTTCCTTTCTGCCATTTGGTAAGCAACCTCCCTCCCCCTCCACACACTTCTGCTACCAAATTCCTCTGCCTCTCCTCAGGCCCCAAAGTAATGAAGCCAGCAGCCATAAACTAAAAACTCTGAAACCTTGAGCCAAAATAAATTTTGCCTCCTTTAAACTGTTCTTCTTAGATATTATGTCACAGTAATGGATGGCTGACTAACATACCACATGACTAATGGCACCCTGAAAATATACCGTAGTGTGTATTTGCCAAAAACTCTCTTTACAAATGCAATGTTTAAAATATGGCTTTTGCAATAATATCCTTTTGGGGGAACAAAAAAGAATAGTACATATTTATTAAATATGTACCTTGCTTCCAAATCATCCAAGGCTCCCCATGAAAGCAAGCAGAATTCCTTGGACAAGAGAAACCCCAGCACAAAGACAGACACACAGATAATCTGGCAGCCAGGCAGTGCATGATCAAGGTCCTCGGACTTCCTATGAGTAACGTGTGGGCTGCTCAGTTATCAGTGACCACATACCTTGACACCAAAGCACTCAACGGACAGGCAATTTTCTGTCAGACCATTCTTACAGAAAAAAATGGCAACTAATGAAAGAATGTTAGTCCCCTGGGCCCCAAAGCACTCTTTGAAGGACCCTCAGAACCACCCCAACCATGGAGGAGGTGAGAGCTTCACTGACTACTCCTGAATTAAGCAAGAAGTGAAAGGCTGACCTGGCCACAAAGCTTGAAAATTGCATTTTTTTAAAAGTACTACTTTCAGCTAATGCACTAATTAAAGATGCACATTCACTTAAATTTACCTTTATGTAAATTTTTAAATAAAAGCTCCCAAAGTACACAAAAATGAAATAGCATCCTGAACCTCACGACCCACTGGTCAATCTCCACAATACTTTTGGTCAATCTTGTTCTCCTATAATCCTCCCCCCATCCATTGGATGTTGTTGTCCATAAATATCTGAGTTTGTATTTCCAAAAGATAAAGATGTCTACAAACCATAATTCTAAATGACCTCCACATGAATAAAAGTAATGCCTAACTTCATCTATTTTTCACCCTTATTCAACTTACCTTCAATTTAAAGGAAAAAAAAATCTCTCTCAATAGCTGTTGGCTGGTTCAGTGATTCTGAGCTCCTCTGCAGACCCCAGAACTCAGCATGGTAACCTGTACACAGAAATCACCCAAAACTGCTCTGAATTGGTGCGGGCTCATCAGGGAAGCTCAGAAATAAAAAGCAAAAGTTTACACAGATTCCAGGGCAGGATTGACACAGGCAGATGTACACACCAAATGGGAGCTGCCTATTTTCCCTTTCAGAGATGCAGGGTGTCTTCAAGGGTGAGCAAAAGAGAGGCTAACTCTGAGACACCCTTTTCCCCTGAGATACATTTCTATTGGTAGCATCTGAAGATGCTATGGGCCAAGCAAAGGCCATACTGCGTCACTGCCAGCTCAAACATAAAAATCTGCTGGGCAGATGTCAATGGCTTAGAAGAAAATCCAGAAACAATCACCCCTAGAAACCAAGTCGCTGTGATATATGGATGGACGGTGATCTAGGAAGTTTAGCAAAATTCTCACAACAGTTGAAGGCTGGCTAACTACATAATTGCCAATCTATCCAGAACCAACAGCTTTCAGTGCTTTTATGGATTTTTCTTGGGGAATGCTACCTCACCACCTCTTCTGGTGACCCAGTGGACAACTCTGAGAAAAGCAGGAAAAAAAGTGCCTCAAGAGTAGCTGCATTCTGAGAAAGTTTTAGGAACTCTTTCCCAATGTATTCCACTTCTGTTTCCTTTGTATCTCTGTGTGAAAGTGATATATGGAAAAACCGATGTCTAATTAAGTCTAAAAGATCTCTTTCAATAAGTAGAAAGTAAAAACGTTAGCTGATAAGAAACCATTGCAACTTGGATTGAGGAACAGTGTTTTTCTTTTCTAGCAGTACATAAAGTAGAAGAACATTTTACAAATAATGACATTTGAATAGTTGAAAAAGGAATATTTCAGATGATAAACTTAGTGATGATCAAAAATTGAGCCACAAAGGCAAAACAATTGGTAAGCTGGACGGCACGGGAGACAGGTAGGGCAAGCAATGGGGGACAGAGGTTGTCTCCACATTTGGGTCACAGGGAAAACCCTTGAGAAAGGAAAGACAAAGGCAGTGGGACATCAACGCATCCCTGATGGCCAACCAGCTCATCCAAGGCAGCCATATAAATCCCTAATGAGGGTCATCTCCGCTTACCCAAATCCTAATCACAGACTGCTGAGTATATGGACAGCTCACAAATGCTGGCCTTTAATTTGCACCAGTTCCTCAAACTCCCGCATGTGATTTAGCTGGGAAAGAAGACCCTTTATCCACAGCATGTCCATTTCCCAAGCAGCATCCTTCACAGAAGCAGAAGGCGGCCACCTGCCCCAGCTGTCTCATCTGCAAACACCAGAGGACAGTAACCATCTACAAAGCATCTCATAATCCGTTAATGATGCTGATAGCCTCTAGGAATGGCAGCTGATGCTCTTACCTGGGGAACTTGCAGGAGCTAGGATTTCCCAGTGATCCACAGCCTTAAGTGACTGCAGGCAATGAAGTCACATCTTCCTTTTATTTTCCACAAATACTGCAGATCACAGAGACTCATTACCCACATTTCCAGACACAGGGCAGGTTCTGGCCTCTAGATTCCTGCAAACACACATCAACAACCCACCCCATACACACACCATCCCTACCAACACCCAGACATCACAAGGCAATGGAGAACCTACGCTGCAGCAGACGCTCAAGACCGAGGGTCTTCTTGTTAATGATGCCGTGTGCAGAGGGTACTCTACCAACACATGCTGTTTTGTTTTGTTTTGTTTTGTTTTGTTTCTTGTTCTGGTATTGAACCTAAGCCTCACACATGCTAGGCAAGTGTTCTACCACTAAACTACAGTCCTAATCCTTCACACTGTATTTTGAGACATGGCCTTGCCCAAACTGGCATCTCACTTTGTACCACAAACTTACAATTTTCCTGCCTCAGCCTCCCAACTACCTGAGATTAAAGGAATGCCACCACCCCTGCTGCGATGCTTTTTCATGGTGTGCTTAACAGTAGACCACTCACTGAAATGCCAATTCAACCTGGCGTTTCACGTAAGTGATCTCAGAAATTAGGAAACAAGATTGTCCCACAAGCATATTCTATGAAGAGGATCACAAACTAAGTAACAGGCACCACCAGCAGCCACAGGTCTGGGGGAGGGAGGGCCATAAGAGCAGACAAAACACTTACCCAGGCTGCACACACATCATCCAAAATCCAAGGAACAAGAACAAAAGACCTTGGACATTGTGGGTGGAGACCACTCACAGGCAAACTAAAGAGTGGCGAGGCAGCCTTTTACTTAACAAAAGAAGTCAAAGAGCACACAGAGATAGATCTCAGAGGCTGGACACAGCAAAGACCAGCAGCTGTCTCTGAAGCAAAGTGAGCTGCAAAGCTCACACTTAGTGATGTCTGGCTACAAACTGGTTACAAACTGCAGGAGTAGAGGTCAGGAAGGCTGCTGAACTTCGCACAGTGCTGAGCGCAGACCCTGTAACAAACTATCAAGCCCTAAACATCCACCATGTGGAACCGAAACTCTAAAGTAGGCCAACCACTCCCCCAAGTACCCTCATCCCTGCCAAACCCAAATAGAAACCCAGTGACTCTACCCCAGCCCTCCCAGCCAACCACCCCTTCTCCCTGGGAGCTGGGGACAGGAAACTGCAGGCCTGGACAGGACTAGGCATCCAGCAGAAACAGCCCAGAGAGACTGCCACTGCATGGTGTGCTCCTGCAAAGGGGCAGAAAGGACAAGACACCAAGCAGACAGCGCCATGAAGACAGAATGGGTCATGAGTGACTGGTCACTACTTGGTGGCCAGCCAGCCACCCTCAGCTGCTTCTTTCTCATGGCAAGGCTCAGTAAGACACAGGGACTCTGCCAGCCTGGGAAAACCTTTTAAGTGGAAGCCTACAAGTGAGATTCCATGTTACAGGGTTTATTTTTTCCAGATCCAGCCCTGATGAATCATAGCCATCTACATTCCCATATGCTGAGAAACCCAATCTGTGTACAGTGACACACATGCCCCCCATGCCATTATACACACACACACACACACACACACAATGAGACATGACTGAGTGCAAAATGTATCTCACTCTGTGCCACATCAGAGAACAAGGCAGGGAGGGACAGAACTACCCACCTGATAAAGGGAACCAAGACTGACTTTCTGAGACTTGGTCTAAAGGGGGGGGCAGGACAGGAGTACACTTTCTAAAGTACCTCCACACCTGGAGTTAATCTTGAAGATCAGGCACAGGGCCAAAGGTCAGGGAGTCTTACACCTCGGAAGAACAAGGTGAAGTTCCAGTGAGCACTCACCAAGGCACTCAGGGTAAATGAAGAGGCAGGAGAACTTTCTGCCAAGCCAAAACCCACACAGGGAAGTTCGTTCTGCTTCAAGGACCTGACCAGGAAGGAGTTCAAGACCACCACAGTGCAACAACAACCTCAGGAGCAAGAATCAAAGACTACTGCTGAAGGGAAAGGATCTCTGAGGTCTCAGGCATAAAGTCTGACTCTCAGATGCCAGGGCACATGGGTAAGCATCCCAACCTGTGTAATGGCTACTCTAGCACATTACTCGGAGACAGGTATAGAGGACTCAAGTGAATCCTTCAACTGCTGACCACGAAAAAGGGGTCCCAAGGAAAGACATGAAGGTTGCAGCCTGGAGCCCTCAAGATAGTGGCATATTCGGCAACCCACAAGGGAGGACCTCACTGCCAAATCTGTGTGGCCTGGCTGTGTCAGGTCTTCTGTACTCGGCATACTATCTCAGCACTGCAACAGGAGCTTCAAGAACAGGCTTTACGAGGAAGAAGGACTAACAGCCATAAAGGAAGGGGCCTGACTAAGACTGTGGCTTTTCTCATGTGAGATTCTGCTGTGCCCACTGGATTTCTCTCCTCAGGACACCTTGTCTTCTTCTAGGGAGGCAGAACTGCCCACCTCTACCCAGACCATCTCAGCACCTACCTCCTTGGCTCTGAGTGATAGGGTAGCAGCTTGTCTATCAGACACTAAAGTTGGAATTTTCCCCAAAGTATTTCCTCTGCCCAAAGACCTGAGAACCATGAGCAGCAGCAATGAGGAATAACAAATGGTGGTATTTATTCCTCACTCCCAGTCACTTCAGTGACAAGTCCCCCAATCTTTACTTCCTCAGGTCCAGAGAGGAGTCCACCTCACCAGGAGCTAGGCAGAGAATGTGACACCACCAGCTCACAAGACCCCTACCTGGCTGACACCCCACCCCCAGTACGGGTACCTCAGCAGCTTCCTTCTCACTCCAGCTGCAGGGCCAGGGGTTTGTATACTTTATCAGTTACAATCTGTTTCCATTGTGTTTGGGAGCCCAGAGGCAGCTATAACTTCTAAACAGAGAATTTTATTTTCCTTAAGAAAGTTTATCTGTGCCCACCTGCTTTCTTAGAATCCCACTGTAACCCCACAGCTGGATGCAGAGCCGGCAAGACTTTCCAAAAAGCAGGTCATTAATAGCCTTCAAAGTTCACAGCTCAAGCCCCAAAGGAACCAATCAGATCAGTCTCTGAGGTGCAGTGAGGAATTAAAAACCTTGACACATGTCCAGAAACCAAAGTGACACTTAGAATTTGTTTCCTCTGTTTTCACAGATTCTGTAGTGGTTTTTTCCCCTCTTTTTAAGTTATCAATTATTCAGTAATAATACTATTTGCCAGCACCTACTAAGAGCCTTTAATTCTTAAAAAAAAAAAAAAAAAAAAAGGCCATAAGAATGTTCATTGTACAGCAAAGATGAGAAAACTGAGACTCAGAGAAATGTGGTAAATTAATGAAAGTCATTAAAGAGAAAGATGGAAAGCTACTCTCCTCACTTAGATGTCTACTGTTCACTCAAAAATATTACTGGTTCCCTAAATCAGCCAACAAGTCAGCATAGCAACTGAACCCCTCTGCAATTTAGTCCCAAATTCCTTCTCCAATTTTATACCCTAATATCCCTTACTGAGTGTCACAGCCCCATCAGGTCCCTCTTTATCTCAAGAAAAGCCCCTCTGCACAATCTCCTGCAGGAGCCAGCTCAAGGCCCTACTCTGGGACCTTACAACTCCTATGAGGGTGATGCCAGCCTCTGCAGCGCACACCAACAATGCAGAGGCACATGCAGCCACACTGTCCCAGTAGCGCCCTCCCACAGGAAATACTCTTCCTTTCCATCCCAGCAGCCACACTTCACCCAAAGGCAGCCTCACCTCAACAGAAATCCCTTCCTTTCTTCCTGCAGCAACATCCACTGCCAACATACCAGGGCCCCAGGGAGATGTAACATGATTAAAATGTTAAAGTATTTAAGATGCTCAAAGGAAAGCCATCCTTGAAGTGCGAATCATCAATTAGGCGGAAAGAGGAAAATATAGGGGGATACCCTGACAAACGTAAATGAATTGCAAGCTCTCAGCAACATTATGCATAAATTGCTTTAACAAACACAGCCTGAACCCCAGCAATGAGTCTAGAGTTTGCGGCAAACGCCCTTGGTGGGTTTTCAGCACTTACTCCTGCTTAGTTTATTAAATCTGCAATCCGATGTGAGCTGACTTCCTGGGTTTTGCCAAATGGAGAATAACAGTTCTGCGATGAGTTATTTAACAGGCAGGGCACACAGTGAAGAGCCAGGCTGGGATGCTGAAGCAGCAAAAATCCCACTGAGATTCCTCAGACAATCCCCAAAGCCTAGTACCAAAGCTGAGCACCCTGTGAATAAACCAGGACATGGAGAAATGGACTGACTATGGAACCGGAGCCCTGACTTGAACTAGAAAAGAAACATAAATCCACAAACTACAGAATTTAAATTCTGCTTCTACATGCATACTCCACATCTTTTTTTATGCACATATTTTACAAACCACAACATTTTCCTTTATGATGAGGAGGAATGTATATGTGGAGAAGATTCTGGTGTCTAAACCCACAGAAACAATTTGGAGGAAAGAGTTTTCTATAGATTAGAAATTCTATTTGCCCCATTCAGGAAGGGTCTCAGGGCCTCTCCTTTTTATATCAGGGTCCACCCCACTAGGCTAGTGTGTCCGCTACAATTTCAAAAGCCCTGGCAGTTACACACCTCTTTTCTACTGATGAATCACTAGGATTAAATTTTATGGTTGGCTGATACAAAGACTAGAAGCCCAAATCATCAGTCCATGTACAATTTTTCATTTCCCCTATTTTTCCTACACAGTCCTCCCTCAGGCCAAAAGTTCTTAGATTTTAAGCTAAAAATCAGGCTAGAAAGCCACCAGATTTTTAACAAAAAGACCTGGTTAAAGATCTACCTAGAGAGCCCCCACGGTGGGGGGCTACCTTCTGACCACGTGGGCACTCACAGTGGTAGCACCATGGAGGGGCTCCTACGCAGCTTTCTTCCCGTGGAAGGGCAGCAGCCTGGGCCTGGTCTCAAGGAAGGGCAGGTGGAGCCTGCCAGTGCATTCTGGTGGGAAGTAGAGATCACTCCTAAAGATCATCCTACCTAACCTCTTCCACAGCTGCGTGCTCCTTACTCAGAATAAGCTGTGGATCCATGTACATGCAATTTTTAAAACGACTCACAGCAAACCAAGCCATTTAGCACATGGAGACACTGTTTCCGTTTGTGCCACTCTAAATAAAATACAATCCAGGAAATTCACCAAGCGCTAAATAAGCCACCTCCACCTACTTCTGTCTATACTTGCAGCTAGGAATGAATAAGGCGAGAGTGGGAATGAGGGAACCTCCCAGCGGCCCAGCCCGGTGCTTCCCTCGGCTGATGTCTGTTCCCCTTGTCGAACCTCCTCACGATTGCCAGTCCCCACCTCGACACGGTCTACTTCCCTTAAATCAGACTTTCCTCGATCTATGGCGTCCTAAAGGTTACAGTCCCTAAGGTTACAGAACTTTGGAAAAGATAACGTTGCTTTCAAAGCCAATAAGCTGGGCAATATCACAAAACCCTTGGGCGCAAGTGCGCCGCTCGAGCTCCGGGACGCAGTTCCCGGTTTCTCTGGCGCTCTGGGGACAGGGACGCGGGAGCGCAGCATAGCCCTCGAGTCTCCATGGCCTCGTCACCAGCCCCCGGCGCCCACGAGAAACACGCCCCGCGAGGCCGACGCCGCGCGCGAAGGATTGGGGCCGGGAAAACTCCCGCAGGGGGCCAGGTCTGGCAGTGGGACGGGGTGCGGCCACTCTTTGGGGTGGGGGTCGAGGACAGATCCAAATCTTGCGGCCCCGAGTGACCTGGCCATGCCAGGACGGCGGGGCTCCGGTCCACGCCGCGCCCGTTCACGCCGCCCTTTGTGAGCTAGCACCCTCCCGATTCGGCCGCAGGACGCGCTCCAAGACGCAGCCCCAGCGGGGAACCCAGCTCGGGCTGTGCGCTTGCAGGGCTCCGGGGATTCGGACTGGGGGTCGGGGGTGCACTCACCTTCCTGCCGCCGCCCGCAGCCAGCGCGGAGCCGCCCCCCGAGTACATGTAGTAGGCTATACCCAGCACCCAAAGCAGTGCGAAGCACAACAGCACGCGCGAGCGCCGCCGCATCCTCCCGCGGGCCTGGGGCGCGGGGATGGCCGGGGACTGGGCGCGGGGACCGGCGCGAGCGGGCGGGGGCGGCGGCGCTCAGCGCCCGGCAGGAAGCGCGGGGTCAGGGAGCAAAGGGCGGCCAATCGGAGCTGGGGGCGGGGCCTGCTCGGGGGCGGGGCCGCGTCTCCATGGCGGCGGCACCCCGCCCCCTGCGCGCTGCCAGGCCCGTGAGTGGCAGGTGGCTGCCAGCGAGGGCTAGCGGGTGAGATCTCTGGCAGTCCCTTCCTAGTCCCTGCTGCGCGAGTGTCCCGTGCACATCTTGCAGCAGACCCCGCTCGTCCCCAGGTGTCACTTTCATTTATTTAAGCAGAGGGAACCTCAATGTGGAAACTGGAAAGGTAATTTTCGAAAGAACATGCTTTTGGGGATAAACAGAGCTCTTAATAGCAGCGTGGTGGTTATGTTAAAGCAAACATGAAAGAGGAAGAAGGGAGGCAAAATATATTTTTAAACCTTTTCTTTTTCGTTTGTTGTTTATGTGAAAGAGGAGTGGAATGAGTAATAAGCGTCTCTAAAGGTACATGAAATAACTCTCTGGTAACAGCATCAAAGTAACCTTGGCGATGCCCTTGTAACTGCGAAGTTTCCCGTGTTTCTAAGAAAGAAAGAGGTGTTACAAGTGTTTCAGGAGTTTCTGAATGTGTAGGATGATGGCTGCTGCCAGAATGGGAATCTACCCACATCCCTAGCCAAAGGAGCTCACAAGCAGGCTTTCAGTGTCTCTAGGAGTGAGAACGCATGGCCTCGGCTTCAAATTAAGAAGGAAAAAAAGACATCAAGTTTCAAAAGATCTTCTTCCACAGCTACCAAGGGCATAGGAGAAGCACAGGCTTGCCGTATCTGTACAGAGCAAGTCTAACACCAACCACTAAATATGAAACACAGGTTACAAACTGTTGATCAAGGGAAGAGATTGGGGGTAAAAATAAAACAAGAGGTGACAGCCTTGGAAACTTGCTTCTTGGGAAAAGTCAGATTTTTTTAAAAGGTTATGTCCTTTAGAGGCCTGGTGGTGAAGGGAAAGAAGGATGTGTGAAAGGAAAATTAAAGAGAAGACAGTCCTTCCCCCAGCCACCAGCATTATCTATTGAAAACTGTACAATCATGCCACACACAGAGGATTCTTAGAAACTCTGCTTCAAATGTGCTCTAGAAACAGAAACCCACCAAGTCTATTTAAAAAAAAAAAAAGCCTAGTGTAAAAAAGAAACAAGAAACTAAAGCAATTCCTGATGATGAAAAGGGATCATAACATTTCAGCTAATGATCCCCCCCCAAAAAAGTCATGAAGCAGAAGAAAAGTGTAATATTACATATCAAACTGAACAAAGTACCAGAAGTTTTGGACGCACATATATGTATGCAGGAGTTTGAAACTAAGAATGAGCTAGACAAAATTTAGAAAGCAGTGGAATGCTTTGATCAAATTGAAGAAAGAAACTAAAAATAAAGACAAAAACTACCCCATATACAAAGAATAATTACAAGGCATCTGAGGCAAAATCATTCAAATTCAAATGAAATGAAGGAGAATTCATTCAAAGCCCTTCATATAAAAGGGCTTTGAAGAGTGGCAAAAAAAAAAAAAAAAAAAAAAACACCTAAAAATAAGTAAAAAGGCCATTGGTGGGAGGATGAAGCAGGAGGATTGCAATTTCAAACCCAACCTGAGCTAATCAGTGACCTAAGAGACCCTGGCTCAAAAATAAAACATTTTAAAAGGGCTGGGACTGTAGTTCACTGTGAAAGCCTTGAGTTCTTTCACTAGTGCCCCAATGAGAAAAAAATTTAGAATAGAGTTGTTTTTTTTCTTTTTCTCTTTCTTTCTATTTCAGGCTGACCTCAAACTCAGTAAGTAGCCTGGGCTGGCCTCAAACTCACAGAAATCCTCTTGCCTCAGCCTCCCAAATGCTGGGACTACAGACATTCACCACCACACCTAGTTTTCAGATTTCTTAAGAGCAACATAAAAAGCAGGACAGCAATGTTGTCACATTCACAAGGAACTCAAAGAAAAAAAGTGCCAGCCAAGGATTGTTAGATCAAGCCTCCAGGCATCAAGGCTATAGGCAAAAAAATGTGATCTGAGTATAAAAATTCAGAGACCATATGCACGGGCTTTTCCTGAGGAAGCTCAGAGAAAGCACTTTTTCCAACTGAGAGACAGCAGAAGAAACTAGCAGAATGACTGATGAGGAGTATTTCATATATTTAATGACTGGAAAATACTATAGCAGCTCTCAGAAAATTAAAAAATAGAAGTACTATGTGATCCAGAATGTTCTCTGCTGGGTGTTTATCTAAAAGAATTGTAGACAAGGAACCAAACAGGTATTTGTACACCCAGGTATTTGTACAGTAGCATTTTCCACAACAGACAATGAATAAACAAAATGTGGTATATTCATACACTGGAATATTGTTCACCCTTTAAATGAAGGAAATTTCAACAGATATTACAGTATGGATGAAACTTGTGAACTGATATTAAGCAAAGGAAGCCCAGAAATAAAGGAGACACACTGTGATTTCACTTACATGATGTGCCTAGATAGTCAAAATCATAGGGACAGAAATAATGGCAGTTCCAGGAGGAGAGGAGGGATGGACACATTGTGTTTAATGGAAGCAGAATGTCAAGGTGGGGAGATGACAGAATTCTGGAAGTGGATGGTGGTGATGGCTTTAGAACAATGTAAATATGCTTAATGACACCAAAACATACACTTAAAAATTATTGAAATGCTGTTTTTTAATGTGCATTTTATTGCAATAAAAATAATACACAAATGATAAATTAGAAGAAATTTCCATAATCACATATAAAGGGAGTAATATGCCTGTTATATAAAGAACTTAAACACTAAGGGGGAAAATTTAAATCTCATAAAATGGGCAAAACCATAAACAGACAATTCACAGTAGAAATCTAAAAAGGGTCCATAGCATATGAAGAGATGTAGACTTCACTCCAGTTCAAATTAAAAATACAAAGATACTATTTATCACCACAACACATTGGCAAAAAATCAAAAGCTTGATGAACAGTCTGTTGCCAAGACTATAAAAAAAGAATAAGGCAGACTTCTGTGAACAGATGAGGAGTGATTTCCTGGAAATGCTATTGTAATGGCTGATACATTGTATCAATTTGGGAAGTTTAATGAAATAACTCAGCAGGGGACTGTGGTCCTCACTTTGTAAACATCCCCATCCTGTGCAAGAGGTGGGCACCCAGATGATGTGAGTGCTATACCCACCATAGGAGGTGGTAGCTTGCTTGCAATATAAGGAAGGAAAAGTGGCTTGCTCTGCCCCAACTTTTGCTCTTGTTGCTTTTGCTGTCTTCTGCTGCCTTGAAGTGTTACTCCTGTGCCATGCCACCCTGCATTGGAGCCAGTTGATTATGGACTGAAGCTTCCACAACTGTGAACTAAAAACACCTTTCCTTCCTCAATTTCAGGCATTGGGTATTTTGTCTCAGCAATGAGAGAAAAATAACCAAGAGAGTTATGAAATGAGAAAACCAAAGTGTCATATGGAGTATATAATATGCTACTTTTTATATGAGAAAACGTAAATATATCTTCTGGTTTTAGCAAAACACACACTAATGATAAACCAGAAAGCAATAAACCAATCGGGGTAGAAGGGAACGGTAGAAGGAATAAGAAAAGAATAACTTCTCTGACCCATTTTCTTGGTTTAATGCAAACATGATAACGTTCTACATATTTGAAAAGAAAAAAAAGCAACATAGATGAGAGAGGGGAATAAACTGGAATCTAAACATAAATATCTGAATCCAAATATGCTACAATGAATAATGAATAATGTAAGAGCGATAAAAGAACTAATATTTATAACTTTTAAACAAAGTGCTTTAAATAGCATGGTGGCTGTAATCCCAGCACTCTGAGAGGATGTGGCAGGAGGATCACAGTATAAGCCCAGTCTGGGCAATTTAGCAACTGAGTGCAAACCTATTACAAAATAAAAGATCTTAAAAGTAATAAGCTAGGAGTGTACCTCAGCACAAAGGCTACCTATACTCAGTTTAGAAGAAAAAAGCAGTTTTGAACTCTTCTTTATGTTTTTAATGTAGTGTCATGGAGATAACAAACTATTTTATGCATCATGTGTGATTAAGCAAATTAGAAATGTATTGTTTGGGGGAGGAAGAATTTCCACGTGGAAGATATAGAACAGGGAATGCAAGACAGATTTCTACAGATTAGATTTAGAACTAGAGGAAACTGTGAACTATCTCTCACACACACCCATGCTCACATATCTGTGTACATACAGATGTATGTACCCACATGTACTACCATTTCCTAGATCTGTTCACTAAAAGAGCCTAGTGAGGCAACCACAGTACCAAGTAGGCCTTAAATTTAGAGCCTGGTTTCCAGATATTACTCCACACTCTCCACTTCAAGAACATTTCCTTGGGGAAATAAAGGATTCCACAACTGGGGCCTAGTAGGTATTTAATGAGCCTGGAACATCTTATTATAATGGATGGTAAGGATGAGCAGAAATAAAGAGAAAAAATGAGAGCTAGTGTATGCAACATTAGACACAGGAGTCAAAGTGAAACATCCCTCACCTGGGCTAAATCTAGAACAATATGTGCCTCAAAAGAAACACTGAAGCCAAGTATGGTAACCCAGCACTCAGGAAGCTGAGTCAGGAGAATCAGCATAAGCTCAAGGGTAGCCTAGGTTACATAATGAATTCAAGGCCAGCCTGAACTACACAGAGAGACCTTGTCTCAAATAACAAAAAGAAAGAGAGAGAGAGAGACAGAGAGAGAGAATAGAAAACAACAAAATAAATAAACAAAATAAACATTGAATAAAATAGAAATTTCTGAGCCCATACTGATAATAAGTAAATAATAAAAGGGATCTTCCTTTGCATGAATGCCAACAGATGCAAGTGCAGAGAAGGCAAATCAGGTTTTTACAGAAAGCCACAGTAGAGATTGATTTGGAGGCGCCTCATCAATGACACTAATCATTGACGAGGGTTGATAAGAAGTCTACTTACATGGTCTCCCAAAGTGTTTCAACAGAATATTTATTAATTGTAGGGAAATTCTTAGCTACTGGAGAAATGACAACATGTAGCCAGACGCTCAAAACCGACATCACTCATGGGGGTCAGATGGACAGGGGGTCAGATGGACATCCTGTGTCTCCACAGACCCTGAAAGGAACATCTCAGCACAGTTTCAGCATTCTGCCCAAGGCTATGTGACCTGAATTCAGTCATGAAGGATTGTGGGAAGAAACAACATCCAAGGACATTGTGTAAAATAACTGGTGCATATCCTTCCAAAGGTTTAACTGTCATGAAGGACAAAGAGTAAAGAACTGTACCAGATTAATGGATTTAAAGAGACAGGACAGCTAAATGCTGTACCAGATCTTTTGTAGAAGGCATGACAGTGGCCCAGCAGGACAAGACTAGAGGAGGGACTATGAACTGGGTAATCATCGGGGGTGGCTGTGATTGGACTGCTTTGTTCTTCCAGGATTAGTGTGAAACTCAGCCCACAATAGAGCAGTGTTTGAAGGTGAGGCCCTGGGAGAGGTGTGTAGATCAAGAGGGCTCTAGCCTCAGAGGAGATCCTCTCGGCTCAGATCAGCTCACTCCTTTATTTTCCTACCAGGGAGCTCATTGCTCCTCACCTCATAAGATGAGGCAGTGGAGATGCCAGCCACCTTAGGGTGGGATTTTGATCTTCCAGCCTCCAGAAATGTGAGCAATAAATTTCTGTTCCTTATAAATTACCCCATCTGTGGCATTCTGTTATGGCAGCACAAAACAGGCAAGAGAAGTATTTTATCCTACACCACAGTATAGCAAATAGAGTGTGAAATTTCCTGATTTTGCTAGCTGTACTGTGGCTGCATGTGAGGACGATCTTGTCCCTGACGTGTGAACGGTTAAAGGGATGGGAGGTATACAAGTGTCTCCAGAGATTCAGAAAAACACAGACAGAGGTGGATAAAATGATGTGTCAAAATATTTAAGAATGGCGAATCTAGGCAAAGATGGGAATTTTCTGTGTTACTGTTGCAACTTTTCTGTGAGTTTGAAGTTATTTCCTTTAAAAAGTGATTTTACATGCAGTGGGGTAGAAATCTGATTACTAGTTTCATGTTGCAGATTAGGGAAAATGTAGAAAACTGAAATCATCCTGTTAAAGTTACATGACCCAAACTGTCTAGACTGTCAGCACCTTGCTTCCCCCAGAAGCCATTATACACACAATGTCCTCCTTTCTATTCTTTTACCATTGCTTACTTTCCTGACACAAATCACTCACAACTTCAGCCTCCTGTACATGGTTTCCAGAGGTGTTCATTTGTTTTTGCAGTACTGGGGAGTGAACCCAGGGCCTTTGCACTTAGCTACATCCCCTGCTCCATCTTATTTTTTATTTTTACACAGGGTTTCACAAAATCACTAAATTGCCCAGGTTAGGCTTGAACATTTTGTCCTCTGGCCTTGGTCTCCCAGAGCACTGGGCTCACAGACATGTGCCACCATCCCTCCTTTCCATGGCTTTTTGTAAGCGGTGGGTGAGTAATAAGCTCTTTGTGAGTGCTGTGCCTGGTCCTTTGTCAGTCCCTTGTACTACACAGTGCTGTGGTTGTCATTATTAACATAATATTTTCATGCCAGAAGTCCCAAAGGCTTTTTTCTTGACTGTATAGTACGGGAGAAAGAGCCACATGATTGTAGCAATGCATAAATATGGCTTCAGTATTTCATCTGCCAGTTCAGCCATTACTGTTTTCTGTGATGTCACGACCCCTAAAGGAGTTAATGATTCATATGACACAGTCTTTTCACAACCACTTCCCTTTTCTAAAATATTTTAATAGGGAAAATTACTTAGGAGAGAATGATAAACAAAACTGTGACTAAATATGGACAAAATATTAAACATTGAAATTGGATAATCAGAACTCTTCCCCACCCATGATTTACAGCACATTTACACAGAGGCTTACATAAAAGGGAGATATTAAAAAGCACCGCCCAGGTGCTAATGCACTCCCAGGACCCATTCAGGGGCCAGTTTTAAATGGGAAGGGACACTTCGAATTGTGGTAGTGAGCACCTCTCACTACATAAGCTGTACATGGGGATATGTGGCCCCCCCACTGCAATCTTCCCAGAAATTTCTTGACTTGCGTTGTGGTTGAGAAAGAGTTTATCAGTGTGATTTGGATGAAAGGATTCAATCAGCCTGAACACAGAAGCGTTAATGCTGAGCTGGCCACATGCCAACCACTGTTCCCAGGGTTATCTTTTCATTATTTCTGAAATCCTTACAACAGTTAGATGGAGTAAATGCTATTCTAATTGCAGATTTCTAGCAATGCATAGAGCTGTTAGATCTGAGCACAGGAATGTGAGCCCCGGTGATTACCTGGCTGCACCACATGCAGAATGGATTTGCTTCTGTAGACATCCTGACAGCAGTTACCTGGAAGGGACAAGGTGGCATGACTGAACACAGCATGGAGGGTTGAGGGAATGCTGAGATGTTCTAGGTCAGGGTGCTGGGTGCACCAATGTGCTGTATTTATGAAAACGTTCACTGGAATGTACAATCATGTATATGCATTTCCATATGTAAAGTTGTATTTCAGTAAAATAAATGCATAATGTAGAATCACTGCTCCTTGTACTGAAGACCTCTGTGAAAAGCTTCAAGAAATACTCCTTCCCCATTCATCAGGGTCTGAAATCATGGCAGGAGTTACCTCCTGTCACTCACACCTCGTTCCAGCCCCAGCAGTCCATGTGGCAAGAATGTATTGGCCAGGAATTAATCAAAAGGCGAATTTATTCAAATCATGAAAAAGTAAAGGGATACTAATATATATATATAATATTTTATTTTAAAAAGGGGTAAAATTAAACACAACAAACAGAACAGAATGGGACATAAGAAAGCATAAATTTCAAAGCTAGACAACCAGAGATCTTCACTATCTGTCATATTGTCTCTTGTTTTCTTCCAAATGGTTGTCCATATCTTTGCATATGGGGAATTCATACTAAGTAACATAGCCAATCTTTTCACAAGATTCACAAGTTCACTGGCTCCCACTTGCTAAGCAGGGGGAGCGGAAGGGGGGACACAGGACGGGGGACAGGACAACATGAGATGTCTGATTTTCAGTCTGCACCAGCCGGCAGGATCACAGCCGCCCCCCAGAGAAGGGAGGAGTTCCTTGTTCTCCAGGCACCCTGAGTCAACCACATGGTGCAGGTCCCGAGGCATCAGGGTCTCTCTCCTTCAGGCTGCTGAAAGTCTGCCACACTCACAGCCACCCCCCAGAGAGGGAAGGAGCTGAGCTCCCTGTTCTCCCGGCACCCCAAGTCAGCCGCATGGTGCAGGTCCCAAGGCACCAGGGTCTCTCTGATTTGGATCGCCGGAAGTCTGCCACTCTCAGCTGGCCCCCAGAGAAGGGAGGAGCTCCTTGTTCTCCCCGCACCCCGAGTCAAACACATGGTGCAGGTCCCCCAAAGTCCTCCATACTCACTTGATCTTTCCGATGAATTGACCATTCCATTTCCAAAGTTCTGAAATGGCCAACAGACCACAGAAAGAATTCTCTTTAGGCTCCTGTTTGAAACCAGCAGCTATAGCAATCTGCTGGCCTTGCTTCAGGGCCACACTAGCTTATATTTTTAAATGACTAATTTTTTAATGGGGACAGTGCCCTCATTCTTAGGAGCTGTGTGCTAGAGTATTTATGGGTAAGATGTGTACATAAAATTTCTTTGTAAAACTTCTCTTTTCTGGCTACCTGGAATGTCCCGGATCATTTCTCTGCTGCTCAGGCAGTTTCTTACTAAGATGTTCTTCCTAGGAATGAAGCCTGTTTGCTAATAGAAATCTATCTAGAGCAAAAATATATTATGGAACTGAATTTACTCATCACAATTATATATAGACACGGACATAGAAAGAGATAAAACAAATATGGAAAAACATTTGTTATTGAGTCCAAGTGAAGAGTACAATAGGATTGTTGACGTTTTATTTTTCTCACTTTTGTCCAGATCTTAAACATTTCAAAATGAAAAGTTAGAGTAAAAAGAGAAATAAATGACAAAGGAGGAAAATCTGGGGAATAATTGCAGTGAAAAATAATCACAACTTTTACTTTAAAAAAATCCCGGACATTGTAGCCAGACAGAAACATCCGGCATCTAGGCTGACTGTCAATCATTAATTATTCAGCAGGTATTTATTACAGCCCTACACTACACCTAGAAATTCTACAAATAGTGGAAAAGAAACAAAATTATGCACTGTAAGGATTCTTCTCCATAAAATTCTGGTGAGTTAATTCAACTCCACATATTTTTTTTGCTCTGGATATAATTTTCAATGTTATTCTTCTGTTACTAAACAGGCATCCTTCCCAGGAAGAACATTTTGGTAAGAAACCACCTGACCAGAAGAGAAACAATCCAGGACATTCCAGGTAGCCAGAAAAGAGAAGTTTTACAAAGAACTGTACTTACATCAGATCCCAAATAGGGCTCACCTGAAGTAGTGGGCCTGGAAGTCCTAACCAGGGGAAGGGAGGGCAAAGGGAGTCATGGCGAAAGGCAGATGGAAAAAAGATTTGACCTTTATGGGAGTGAGTGATGGGAGGGGGTTGGAAAGGAGACAGGTTTGATGAGAGAGGTTCAGGAGGACGGGACCTGCCCAGCTTGTCTGTGTGTGAGAACCACACACACGCAGAGTCCTACAGAAGTCCTAGTGAGCCACCTCCTCCTGAGGCATGTCAGGGAAGCTACATGGTTTGTTTAATGAGCCCCAAGGTAACTCCAGGGGCAGATCTACCTAGGTGTGGGGCAGAGAGCGCTTCTCCTGAGTAGACAATTGACAATTCCTGAGCACCTCATTGTGCAGCTAAGGATAGACTCCCAGCATAAACCCTGGAGACGACAATCACCCACACAAGCCACCAAGGTTCTGCCTGGTATCTGGTTCTGTTCTAGGTTACGGGAACCTGTCCACAAAAGACACACAGAAGGATTTCTGCTTCTAGCAATGGACACTACACAGAGTGAGAATTCCAGTTCTTTGATAAGGGTGTCCAGATGCATTTGCTCTATGTGGGGTCAGAGATCCGCACCCCTAACTTGGGAGAGGCTTCGAAGTGGTGGAAGTTGAGTAGGGACAGGAGGGCAAGGTAAACAGAGGCCACAGATTTCCCTAAGATAGCCCCCATTGACCTTGGAATCAGCAGAGACAAGCAGAAAGGGCACATTGGAACCCTTGTGATGTGTAGTTGCCGGCAAGGAGTTCTGTGAGCACGGGACATTGAAAAAAAGTTGATTTTGGATAAATGAGCTGTGTTCCAGGGGAATTCTAATAAAGGTGTCACTTTGTAAACCAGCCCTTTCCCTCAAGAGGTGCAGGCCCTGTGTGACAGCCAGAGCATGCTTATGGAATAGACAGCATGTAAGGTGGCTAGTGCCAGTCAGGGAAAATTAAAAGGTCAACAGAAAGTTTAAAACAAGACTTCAGTGGTAGAGAGCTGTGCAGGCTGCTGTCTAAATCTCTTCTGGATTTTTAAATGGAAAAAGACCTTCTGTTCTTAATCCAGGACTCCCTGGATCTGGGGGTTAACCAGAAGCTGTCCTGCTCAGTCAAGGAAATTCAGAGCAGGAACACGTGGGGCAGCTGGTGAGCAAGGGTAGGTCAAGAGCAGGGTTGGAGCCAGGCACTGGAGGACACATCAGTCAGCCCTGAGCACGATCACTTTGGGAGTAGGAGGCAGCAGCAGACAACTGGGAGAGTGGGGCCTGGATCAGACTGTGCAGAGAGGCCGGTTCTCAGGTTAAGAGGTCTGAACTGTCCATAGGTACAGTGAGTAGTAGAACAGGCAGGAATCCAATGAGGCTCAGATACTTGGAGGGACTGGAAGAAATTGCTTCAGTGATATTCCTTTCACATGTTTAGAACACACAGGCAACATCAGACAATGTAACTCTTCCTTCCTCTCTTTTTACCTCCCCTTCCTTTCTTCCTTCTTTGCTTCTTTCCTTCCTTCCTTCCTTTCTTTCTTTCCTTCCAGAAGCACTGGAGATTAAACCCAGGACCTTAAACACCAACCTACATCCCTAACTCTTGTGTTTTAATTTTGAAACAGGATCTTGTTAAGTCACTGTATCATCCAGTGATATCACAGCTGTTTGGTATGGTAGGTACCACTTTCCGACATCCAACACAGGAACAAAATTGAAATCAGCTAGCAATGCATTTCTTAGATGGCACTACTGTATGAGTATAATTGAACAGATAGAAAAGGGTAACAACATCACCTTAAATTAATTTAAGATGTGTGACTATTTCTAAATATTCCTCATCTCTGCACAGGTTCAATTCACTCTGTTGTGGGCTGTTTCCACATTGGAGCTGAACACTAGGATAAACACGACTCTGTGGTGTTATGGAATGCTCTTCTGCCAAAGAAAAAGCTCAGGGCAGGGAATGGTAGTACAAAGTTGTAATACCAGTGGCTCCAGAGGCTCAGACAAAAGATTCATAAGTTCAAGGCCAGCTTGGATGATGCAGTGATTTAACAGGCACATGGTTTGAAGCAGGAGTGGGGGCTCTTTATTTAAAAAGTCTCCTCCTCATGTCCTTCGGTCATTGGAGGAATAGAAGCGAGAATTGAGAATATTGTTTCTAAGACACTTTTAATCAAAGATAGCTCAGCAGAAAAGCTGAAAGAAGACACTGTCATTTTGAAGCGAGCAGGCTGGTTGTTTCAGAGGGACTGATTAGCATATTTCAAGAATGGCATCATGAAAAGGACTCAAGAATCAAATACCACCGCACATCGAAGAAGGGAGATCAGCCAGCTCAGTTCAGAGGCTGAGATTCAGTTGTGATCACAAGTGCTTTCCTTGATTACGCCTCAGCCTCCTGTGCAGTTGACTTGATGCTGAGGCCCAGAGAACATTTCCAGCCCTATCCCCCAACCCCAGCAGTGAAGGAAGGGCCTGGGAGGGAGGGCACTGCCATCTTGATGCAGATCTGAGAGCAGTGCAGGGAGACAGGCAGACAGTGCATATGGCAGCTTCTCCCTGGCATATTCTCTGGGGTACTGTGTCTTGAGAGCTGTCATCCAATATGTGTGGGAAAAGAAGTCTCAGCAGGTAGGTTACACTGGCAGGCTAAACACTCTAAGAAGTCCTACAGAAAGAAATTTGCTTAACTGCCTCCAACCCCACAATTTTAAAACATACTTGGTGGCCCTGAAGCAAGGCCAGCAGATCGGTGTAGCTGCTGGTTTCAAACAGGAGCCTGAAGAGAATTCTTTCTGTGGTCTGTTGGCCATTTCAGAACTTTGGAAATGGAATGGTCAATTCATCGGAAAGATCAAGTGAGTATGGAGGACTTTGGGGGACCTGCACCATGTGGTTGACTCGGGGTGCGGGGAGAACAAGGAGCTCCTCCCTTCTCTGGGGAACAGCTGAGAGTGTGGCAGACTTCCGGCGGCCCAAAGCAGAGAGACCCTGGCGCCTTGGGACCTGCACCACGCGGCTGACTCGGGTGCCTGGAGAACAAGGAACTTTTCCCCTCTCTGGGGGGCAGCTGTGATCTTGCTGGCTGGCACAGGCTGAGAATCAGACATCTCATGTTGTCCTGGCCCCCGTCCTGTGTCCCCCCCCCCCCGGCTTAGCAAGTGGAAGCCAGTGAACTACACATCTTGTGAAAAGATTGACTATGTTATTTAGTATGAGCTCTCCATATGCAGAGATAAGGGCAACCATTTGGAAGAAAACAAGAGACAATATGACAGATAGTGAAGATCTCTGGTTGTCTAGCTTTGAAATTTGTGCTTTCTTATGTCCCGTTCTGTTCTGTTTTGTTATGTTTAATTTTACTTCCTTTAAAATAAAATTAAAAAAAATAAACATACTTGGCCAGATAGATTTTTCCCATAAAATGTCCTATGAGAATGCTCCCTCCTACACAATTTGAGGGATCCTCCTTGTTTGTTTGCAGGAACTACTATGACACTCCATTTCAGACCCATCCACCAAGACTTTCTGCAAGGTCCAGCTCAGAGTTCCAGGTTTTCCTGTAATACCACCCACACTCTGTGAGGAGTATGAGGCTCTCAATGCTGAGGTGGCCACCCTGGAGTCAGGGAACACCCAGACCCCACCTGCAGGGACATCTTCCCTAGATAGACAGCCTCAAAGATGGTCAAACAGGTGACAGTGTCAGGTGAGGAGGCTGGCCATACCTGGGAGAGAGGAGCAAAAGGAAGGCACAGGTGATGGCTCTCTTGGAAAGGGAGTGACAGCAGGAACATGGAAGACCACCCAGACTGGCATGGGTGAGGGTGGGACCATAGCTGTGTTCCTGCCAGGTCCCAGAGCTCTAGTAGTTTCAGGCAACCTGGACTGGCCCTAACCCAGGCCCTTTGTGAAGAGGGTGTTTCTCCATGTGTGCTGTCCTGGCATCCACTGGCTTGGTGCTCAGCAGTCCAGAGCAGAGAGCTAGCCACTGCCACTCTGAACACTCACGGTGAGTGGGTAGTTGAGGTAAGGTAGAGGTTGGAATTACCTGAGTTGTAAAAAGCATCAAAATAAGTAGGTAGGCTGCACTGGGGTGGCAAGCCACCATTAATTGTTACGCCGAAAGGAAGGGATCAAGGTGAAGATGAACACAACATGCCAACTGTGTGCAATTGTGTGCACTGGCTACTGTACTAGGAACTGGTGAAAGGGAAGGGTTGTACTCAAATCTAACCAGCATTCCACCTACCAGTCCAGGAGCCCTCACATGTTACTGTGTGCACTTACAGAGGCGGGCTACATTTTCCTAGTCCAGCCAGAGTCTGATAGAATTCCAGGCTGGCTGCTTGTAAAGTAAAAGAACGGGGATCTGGCACACCCATTGTGTCAGATCTGGGCCAGACACGGCAATAAACCGAGAGTGAGGGCAAGTTCTCATCACATGCTTATGTCCTGTAGCTATTAGCTCTAATATCAAGAACCAGGTTGCACCACAACCAACACTGGGAAGGAAGAGAAAACAGGCCCTGCTAATCACAGGGAAGGAAACACTAAACGTTGAAAAAAGAATTAATTACATAGAAAACATAATAGTAAAACATAATCAGTGACTCCAAAAGCTAATTTTGTCAGAATGTCCATAAAATGTGTTCCCCACACTGATAGATAGGACATAAAAATGATGGAAAGATAAATAAAAAAGGAGAGATGACACAAATTAATAATATTAGGAGTGAAAAAAAGGGGGCCACTACTGTTATACTACAAATATTAAGAGGATTTGAGGGCTTAGAATGAATAATTTGTGTTGATAAATTCAACAAATTGAATAAAACTAATTCTTTGAGAGATACGAATCTTACTTAAGAAGAAATTATATCGATAGCCCTGTACCCATGAGGGAAATTAAATTCATAGTTTGAAACTTCCAAGAAAGAAGAGAGTAACTTTCTAGTGGAGGTAGCTAACAAAGGCCAAGTTGGTGTCAAAGGTGCTGCCAGCTTATACCCACGTAAGAGGAGTGCTTTCCCTCTGGGTTCTTCTCCCAGTTCTGTCATCCAAATATCAAGCATTAGCTGAGAGATAATTCTACACAATTTCCTTTCCAGGATTCCTCAAAACTTCCCAGATCACCAAAAGTAAGGAAGGCTGAGCAAATGGTCATAGCCCAGGAGATCCTCAAGAACCATAGATAACGACTAAAGGTAGCAAAGTCCTCTAGGCAGGGCACTGGACTGGAAAGAGACACCAGGTACACAGGATGCCAAACAGACTTTAGGGAGTGGTAATATATCAGAATCAGCTCATGATGGTGCTGAGTGTACCATATTGGTGCACGGTGCTAATGCTGGGGAAACTGTACCATCTTCACAACTTTCCTGAAATCTAAAACTGTTCTATGTTAAAATGTTTACTGGAAAAAACCTATCTTCCTACAAAGAAAACTCCTGGCCCAGATGGTATCACAGGTGACTTTTACCAAACACTCAAGACACAAATAGTCACACAATTCCATATGATGTATTCCAGAAAATAGAAGAAGGAACAGATTTCAGCTCATTCCAGAGACCAGAATTGTCCTGACATTGAAACATTCAAAGGCATGAAAGAAAAGAAAATGTCATACCAAAGTCTTTCAAAAATGTAGATAAAAATTCCTAGTAAATGTTTAGCAAATCAAATCTAATAATCCAACCTATAATATGTCCTTATCAAGTAGGATTCATACCAGAAATGTAACATTGGTTTAACATGTGAAAAAATCAGTGCAATTCATTCATATGAACAGGTTGAGAAAGATACCATATAATGGTACAGGAAAAGAGTTTCACAATATTTAATGCCCATTTCTGACAAAAGTGCTCAGAAATCTAGAACTAGAAGAGGATTTTCTTTACCTGATGTGTACTTTGTGGGGAAGTTCAGGGTGCCACACCTTGAACTCTGGAGTTCTGTTCACACTGTGCTCGAGACCAGTGAAAAAACCTCCCCCCAAAAATGCAAACATCCAGATTGAAAAGCAAACCTAATTCCGAATATATCTACAGATGATATGAAATGACTATTGTATGTCTAAAATATGAATACGTTTATAACAATGGTAGTTGACTTAATTATTTAGTTATCTCTGATAGGGCCCAAGCACTGGATTTACAAAAGATACCAGGCCAAGAGGCACATGACAAGCTTTAAATCAGCTATGTTGAATATGTTCATCTAAATGTATGAGAACAATAGTGTGAAAGAGAATATCAACCAAAAATAGGAATTATTAGCAAAAGAACCATGTATAAGTTATAGCATTGAAAGCTAAAATAATTGATATTCAAATTTGCTGGAGAGGCTCAGTAGTTGATGAGAGTAGGCGAAAAATCAGAAAACTTGAGAGCAGACCTATTAAAATTACCCAGTCTGAGGGACAGCAGGAAAAACAAAGAAAATAAGTGAACAGTGCTCCCAAGACCTGCAGAAAACCATCAGATTTACCAGCATACAAGCAATGGTCCCACAAGGAGAGGGGAGAAAGAGAAATGGCCAGAAGAATCTTGGAAGAAATAATGACTGGAAAATTTCTGAGTATTGCTGAGAAAACATTAAGCTATACATGCAAGTAGCACAAACACAAAAAGATACATATTTGTAAAGATCAAGACCTAACTATTGAAAATAAGACAAAAAGACAGAATCTTGAAAACAGAACAAGTGGGCAACCCGCCAGATACTGGGAAGCCTGGTACAGTCAACAGTTCACGCTCAGGAAGCACTGAGGCCTGAACAGTGAATCAGCCTAGCCAAAGCGCTGGGAAACAGACTGTCCATCCAGAATGCTGTCTCCAGGGCACAGTTCTTCCAAAGTGAAAGGGAAACTCAGTCTTCTCAGATGAAGAAAAATCAGGATAATTTTTTTCCTAGTATATCTGTTCTGCAGGAATGTGAAAAGGAGTCCTTCAGGCCAAAATTCAAGAACAGTAGTGTAACTCGAATTCACATGTGAAATGAAACGCACAGTAAGGGCAACTATAAATACATATAAAAGGCAGTATATCTGTATTTTTGTTTTAAACTCTTCTGATTTAAAAGATAATCGCTTAAATCAATAATTAGATCAAAGGGACAAAATGGAGAGTCAGAAATAGGTGGATATGATCAACTGATTTTTGGCAAAGCTGCCAAGGTAATTCAGTAGGGAAAGGATTGTCTAACAAATGGGCTAGCACCACATTATAGATGTGATCCTTAGACCACATATAAACATTAACTCAAACCGGATTATAGATTTCAACTTAAAATCTAAAACTATAGAAGAAAATTCCAGAAGGAAAAGTGCTTTTTAAGCTCAGAAAATGCCCTCATTAAGTGGCAAGCCCACTGCTCTGCATGATTCACAGCAACTTGTCGCCATGAATTTCAGAACATGAAGCCTCAGCCCACAGCAAAGTGGAGTCAGTGGTCACAGTGGTGTTCCTGAAAGTCTGCCACCACTTCATAGGCACAGACTTCAATAACCTCACGTTGTTTCTGCCTAGATTTTCTGAAGCAGGGCAGCAGGGAGCAGGCACTGAGGCATAGCCTCCCTCTCCCTTTGCAGGGTGACCCTGGGTCCTGGTTGTAGGGGTCTCCTGCACCAGCTCGCTGTTCTGGACACCCTTCTCCTATGGCAGTGGGAGTGAAAGCTGTAGTTCCTAAGAAAGTTAGCAAGCAAAAAGCATTTCAGTATGTTCATTTGGTCTAACTTACGTCAAATCACTTTAAATCCTGAAATCCTTACTCTGAAAATAAAACCTTCTAACATTTAATAATATAAAAATAGAACAAATAAAATGCCTGGTCAGCTGCCATAGTGACCAGATACGTTTTAAAATCACTATCCCTCTGAAAGTCTGAAAAATGGAGCCTGCACAAAGAAGGAGACTAAAATTTTTCATAATTCCGCTGGCCAGGAATTAGTGTTGATGTTGTTGTTGTAGTTTGAGTCTTTTAAGCACAGGTACACAGGTTTACGCATACAGTCATACCTTGGTACTCAACGTTAATTCATCTGGAGTTCACCATGAGTGACCAAACTAATGGGTGCTGAATGAATTTTTCCTATAAGAAATGATGTAATTAGAAGTAATTCCTGAAAGTTCCCAGAACATTCACATTTTACTGGGCCAATTTTAACCTTTTGCAGGTAAAAGACTTTCACTCTTAACATTTGTGTGACCCATGATTAGAACTTATAATGCACAACAGTTCAAGACAGGAATGAGGAACATGTGGAGGTTTTTCAATTCTGCTTGGCAGTTGTTGTGACATGGACATTAGTGCCCAGCGCTGGTACAGTTTTCTCCTCAAAATCCGAAGAATACAGGATTTGAGGAGGTCTGAGGCCAATAATATTGAAGTCTGTACGACCTCATAGCCTGCTTCTTTCCTGCTTTTAATAATTTACTATGAGCATTTAGCCATTTACAATCCTACAAAATAGCATTTTGTCTTTAAAGCATTCTATCATATGCATTCCTTCACATAGATAACCAAGATCCAATTTTTTAAAAAATTCTGTTGTTTCTACTTATTTGTTTATATCATCACATCTTTATATGTACTTTAGTTCATCTCTTGTCATCAGAGGAATTCTAAAATGAGTGCAACCAAGCAAGATGATGCATCTGCAATTCTGACAAACTGAACCTGGAACTTGGATGTTGCTTTGCATGTCCTGGGCCTTCCCATCAAGAGCCTATTCCCCAGGGAGCCCCTGTCTAATGATTTCCATGGCTCAGGGACAGTCTTGCTGTGAGTTGAAGGCCTATAAGAACAGCAGATGAGCTGGATCTGCTCTTTCTCTGGCATTCCAGTGCCCTCCTGCACTTACTGCCAGACACATCACATACTCTCTAACTCTAATAATGCCTGGCATGCAGGGCCACTTGCATTTGGTAAGTATGGATGGTGACACTAAAGAGGTTCAATGACTTGGCCTAGGTCATATCATTAAGGAACTGGTGTTTGAGCCAATTCTATGGAGCCTGTGACTTTCCTCTTTCACTGATATTCTATACAACTGCAATAGAGAGAGGCAGCCGGTCTGCCTGCATGACATCCCAGCCATACACCTGGCCTGTGACCTCAAGCAAGCCATGGTTTTTGTCTATATTCATTTTTCTTATCTATGAAACACAAACAGAACTAGAGAAGTAGCTCAGCAGCACAGCCCCTTCTTAGCAAGCACAAGGTCCTGAGTTAGATTCCCAGTACAAAAAAGAAAACACAGACAAATCCTACATCTGCTTTAGCTTTCACGTATTTCCATCACAGAAGCATCAGGGGCCTTAGGAGCAGAACTGTGGGCTCTAAGGACAGCATCCACAGGGGGAGTTGTGGCTGTCCAGTAGTATTTCATGTTTCCCTGGAGCCCTTCATGCCAACCCCAAGGAATACTCCAGCCTGGGCTCCCTCTGAGCTGTCTCCAGTTCCCATGGTCTCCCACTCTTACCGGGGAGCCATAGTGTGATGAGCTTCCGCACCAGGCCACAGGCCAGGCCAAACTGGCAATGTAGAGATTCACAGTAACCAATCAAAAACCAGTGACTGGCCCTGTACAAAAACCCCTCTGATTAACATGGATGAGGACAGTCCCTTGACACATCCTGGTGCTGAGTCATATTTTCCTGTTTCTCTTTTTCCTTGTTGCTTACAAAATTATCCATTCTGCCATGTGCTTCAGGGTACCCAGTATGTGATTCATTGATAAAAGCCTGAATCTTAGGTGAATCTTAAGTGTCTCCTAAATGGCTGCATGCAGAAGTCATGGTCCCAGCCTACAGTGTTATTGAGAGATGGTGGAATCTTTAAGAGGTGGGGCCTATTGGGAGGGTTTTGGAAGAGTATCCTTGAAGGGGACTGTGGGAACCCAGCTCCCTCCTTTTCCTTTTGCTTCCTGGCCATGCAATGAGCAGTTTTGTTCCACCACGTGCTCCAGTCAAGATTGACATCTTGGGCCCCAAAACAAGGAGACCAGCTGATCATGGACTGACACCTCTGCCACTGTGAGCCAAAACAAACCTTTCCTCTTTATAAGTTGACTATCTCAGATGCTTGTTATAGTTATGGAAAGCTAACAAACACAAATCTAAAATGTCAGACTGAAAATAGGTCTCTCAGGTAGGCCCTAAATTCTAGGGGTTACCAGGCCCTTTGGACTTCTCTTCCCTAGAGCTCAAACTGTTCAGGAACCTTTTGTCTGAATGGTTCTTTAAACGTAGGGTAAACAAATGCCACTTATTGGTTCTTTTATTCCTCCTCCCCCATTTAGCTTTCATCACACCTAGCATCCTAAGCACACTTTTGCAAAGTCAATTTATTTCTGCCTTCCATCTGTCTGGTGTAAAAATTTAATTTAATTTAAAACTTAATCAGGAGAAGCAATCAATATAATATGGAAATCCAGGATTTGTGCCTTCTACCTAATGTGCACGTAAGAATAAAACACATTTACTAGAATAATTACTAGTGTCAAAGTATCTAATAATAATAATCATGCCTCATTGGGAGCCAATATTTGGAGATGATGAAAGGTAGGATTAACTGTTCCAGCTAAGGATGTGCTATGGATGACCCAGTGGTAAGGGAGCCATAAATGTACCACCTGCTGGCCAGAATCTTAATCAGGCTGCCTGGGAATGCAGGAATCCTTGGCAAGAGCACCAGATTGGCAGGTCCACAGGAGAGACACATAGGTATAGATAGGGATCTATTGTGAAGAGTTGGTTGATATGGAGTCCAAGCAGCTTGTATGGCAGCATCTGAGCGTGAGGTGTAAAATCCAGATGGCTAATGGTGCACCTTACTCCAGGGGATCAGTGTCTGAAGACAGACCTAGGCAGTGACACAAAATTAACCATCACAGGAACCATCTGTACCTAATGGTTTAATCTGGTGGCCCTGGCTCTGGGTCTGTGGGGATCCATGAGCTTATCCTAGGAAAGTCTGTCTCCATCAACTGTACAGGGGCCTCCATTTGCCTCCCTGGCTGATGAGAGCCCATCCTGACCCTCTTGTTACAAGGGCCACTGGGGGTGATGAGGCCACACACAGTGAACTCCAAAACCCTTCAGAAATGCCTGTGACTTTCACCAAATATGAGACCAGTTTTGCAGTAACAGTCACAGAAAGCAATGGAATAAAACAACCTGCTGTGTGTTCCAAAAATGCCACCCTGGCAAAGCACTGGGACACTGGGCATGATTTGTGGCTTACCTAATCACACAGGAAAGAGGTCCATAAGCTCTGAAATGAGAAAGATGAAGCCTGCGGGGGTGAGGATGTTAAGTCTGTGAGAAAAGGAGGAGGCTCTCATGGGCAGACAGACACCATGACTCATTCACTCATTGCTTTAGAAAAGCATTTGTTCCATGAATGCCTGTTGTGTGCTTGATCCATACCAGGTAGAGGAGCAAGTGTCTCCAGGTAAGGATGTGAAATGCATGCTGGAAGCTACTGAATAAAGATTGGAAAGAGAAGGGAGAGAGAGAGGAAGAAGGAGGAGGAGGAGGAAATGGAAGAGGGCAAGGAAAACTGAAGAAAGTGTGTGTGCTGAAAGGCACACTGGGGGCAGATTCAGTCATGCTCTGAATGAAGTGTAGCTTTGATTCTGGAGGTGCAGAGTCACTGCCCTTGAAGGCAGACCAAGGAGAATGAGTAAGTCCTTCCCTCTGTTTTCAGTGGCTGCCTGCCTTGTGAATGAAGTTGCATTTGAACAGGGAATTAGGAGGCACAGAGCAGCAGAGGCTGCCCTGAGCACAGGAGCCTGGGGAGGTTCCAAAGCCCAGCCAGCTGTAGGCCAGGAGACTGAGAGGGACATGCTGATCAACCTGACTGCTTCTGGGACCTCAGTTTCTCTATATGGGGTAGGAGTGGGAGTGTCCCAGCTTCTTGAAGCCAAGGCTGGTCAAAGCTTCCTGCATTGAAAGGTACTCCAGGGAACAAAATACACTGGAGAAAGCAAGGTCTGTATGGGAGCCCTGTGTTGTCAGAGGCAAGACCCAAGGTGCTGAGAGGTAGCCTGGATGGACAGGTTAGCCAGTGAGCATACTTATGGTCAGGAAGAAAGTGGCATGGTGCTGTGCCCAGTGTATCCTGATCTGAAGGAGTTCTGGTAGAGTCTTCATTCTTTGCACATAACCAGGTGGAGGAAGAAGAGATTTTGCCCACTGCTTGCACAAATTATGTAGTCTAGAGGGTGGAGGCCCAGATTTTATTGGGAAATCACTTTGTGTTTTCAAGTCCCAATTTACTCTCTTATAAGCAGAAAGCATTAGGTTGAGGGCTGAGTCCTCGCTTGAAACGGGGTTAACAGCAGAGTTAGGAGAAGCAGCGTGACATCAACCTTTTGCAGGAATGGCAGGGCAGGTATTATGAACCAAATGAGTGTGTCTTCCACATCCAAGTGATAGGGTCATGAAAGTGGAGCCCTCATAAAGGCAACCTCAGAGAGCTCCCTTGTCCCTTCCACACGTGAACACCACAAGAAGGTGTCATCTGGGAACATGGAAGTGGGTCCTCACCAGACACCTTGATCTTGGGTTTCTACAGCTTACTGTAGTTTGTTATAACTGCTCAGATGGACTGAGATAGCAAGCCTGTGTATGTTAAAAAATCCCATCCTGGAACTTTGATAGTGTTGGCTCTGCTCTTCTTGACACTCTACTCACAATCTCCAGCCTTCTCCCAAGACTGGATGTGGACACGCTGGATATACTTCCTGGTTGGATGAGGGGCAGCAGGTCGGGTTTCAGGAGCTTTGTCATCATCTAGATGCCCCCAAATCCATCCCTGATGATTTCAACTCTGGGACCATTCCACATCTGATCATTGTCATCCCTAATGCAAATGTGGCATCCCAGATCTCATGGTGTCTCCACAAAGTTGTAATTGAAATGGTTGTCAGTTTCCGTGCTGCGGAGCTGAAAGTTCCCAACAGGAGTGTTTTATGAATGTGAGGGTCAGAGGGATGTTTAGGCCCCAGGGCATGGCCTGGTACACCCAGGAGCTGGACTGCAGGAGCTTCAAAAGATAAGGACGGAACACACTGCTAAAGGGCCTGGCAACAATGGAGCCAGGAGATTGGATCCAAATCACACCTACTGCCCTTACTGGGCCAGAGCATCCTAAAGGCAGAGATCATTTCTGTCTGCTTGAATAACATACCCAGGCCTGGGTAAAACCTGGCTAATGCAGGTACTGAGTGCTGATCTTGTCACATTGAGTTTAAATGTCACAGTCACTGCAGAGCAATGTTGAAGGAGTTGCTCATGCCTTTCGCTCCCCAGGGGATTTTGCACTGTAAGTTTGCAGCTCAATCTGCACAGTTAGTTTGCAGGTAGGCCCTGGGCACCCAAGGGTGCAGAGAACTTCTCTTTGCCTTCACTTTCCTAATTTGGAAGTTGCTCCCTGAAATGTCATGGTGCTCTGCTGTTTGCCGGAATTCATGCACGACCAAGGGAAGAGACTACAACCTAGAGAGGTGACTGAGTCATGCTGTGGTTTCACTGTGGGGTCACTTCCTAGTGTTGAAACCAAGACTCCCAGTTCATTTATTTACTGTTTCACATTTATGGTTACAGACTCATTGTCATTGACCGTAGTTTTCTTTTCTGGAAAGAAGCTAACTTAGAGAACCCAAAAACATTCCTGCTTTTAAGGCACTTATAAATAACAATCAAAATAGAACAACTGACTTAAATAGAGTTAGACTTTGAAGAAAGTAAGGTTATACCTATGAGGCAAAAACGAATAGCTACAGTTAATCCTTATTCAGTTTTCTTATTTCCTTTGGGCTGTGACCAAATAGTGAAGAAGTACCAACTGAGGCCAGCCAAGTGACATTTCTCTTTCTTGCTTCAGCAAACAAATGTTCTTTTTATAGCCTGCTTAGTGTTGCATTTCATATTCTTTGCTTTTTGTTGGTGATTTTGCTATTCAGACTGGCCCTGAACAGTGCTGAGACGCCGTCCAGAGCGCACAAGTACAGGAGGCTGCTGTATGTCTTGCAGAGAAAACATCCAGCAAAGCTTTCTTCATTTGTGAGTTGTAGAGATACTGGCTATAAATTCACTACTAGCAAAACAAGAATAATGTTACATAAAAGTATCCTTAAACAGAAACATACATGAAATAAGGTCATGTACTGATCAGTTAAAAATATTGTGACAGATTCATAGGAATCCAATTCTGTATTTTATCAGGAGAGGAACTTTAGTGTTTGCTAACTGGGTGTTGGAGGTTATTATGTGGAGCACAACTACTTCAAACAATGAGAAGAGAGAATGGGTGAAGATTAACATTTGACCACTGAGAATTTTCCAGAATTGACTTAAGACACAAATCTTCACATTCACAAAGTCAAATGGGTCCCAGGAAAACTCAGTAATAGTAACCCAAATAGAGGCTCATCACACTGCACCTATAGGACACCAAGAGATCTTTAAACCAAAAAGCAACTGATGTAAGGAATCCATACTGAGGCAGGAGATTAGGGTATGGCAAAGCAGCTGGGCAAGGGGGCATAAACTGTCACTCAAAGAGTTCCAAGACACATCACAGAAAAGCTTCCAAGCACCAATCATGGGATGTTAGCTTTGGTTTAAGATCAATCTTATTTTTGATAGGACAGCCCAGATTTGACATCAGAAGGAGGGATATGAAAGATGGTTGCCATTCACCTTGTAGCCACTGTGCTCTCTCTCTGTGCTCTCTCTCAGTGGCCTGCTCCACAGCCTGCAGAGTGTGCTTCTTTTCTTACTTCTAATAAATATACCTTTTGCACATATCCAGGCCAGCTCAGCTTAAGACAGCAAGAAACTGGGAAGAATCTCTAGAAGGAGTCCACAGCACCCCTCAACCTCAGTAGCAATACCATGACTGACAGTCATGTTCTCATTGATGTCTTATTTCAGAATAACTGACATTCTGGAAATCCATGCAACGTGAACACTACTTGAGGAATAGAGAGGGGAAAAGATATTTTCAGACATGCAAGATTTGAAATAATTTTTTTGCTAGGAAACTTTTTAGTCTGAAGCAACTGCTAAGTCTGTACTGTAAGCCTCCAGACTGCAGGCCAAGGGGGTCTGGGTGGGCTGGAGAGCTGTCTGAACTGAGCATCTGGAAGAGCTCAGGAAGAAATGAGTTTATATGAGGTCTTTTAAAGGAAAAGAAGATGCAGATTCTATGGCCTGTGGCCAGTTGTACATTTATTTGAATGCTAGAGATTTAAACAGTAAAATTTACAATCTATAAACTGGTTTTATTCTGAACTTAAACTTGACCTATTCTTCTTCCTGTTCTTTCTCATGAGACAGACAGAGCTTGCTGATGCTCTTTAGACTGAGACACACAATGATTGTGCAAGACCAGAGGTCTCAGCTTGTAAAGCTCAAAATCGTCTGATTCATAGACAGTATTTACAGAAAGTTTTCTGGAATGGGAGCTTCCCTGCTTGGTCTTTAGGACACTGCTGGGAGTCCCCGCTTTCAGCCATGTGAGGGAATGCATGTTGCCGTCCTGCTCAAGGGCAACCAGGGACTCACCCCACCCACCAGCTTCCCAGGCAAAGTGAACTCTCAGAGGCACTGCTGGCAGTGAGTTCTACCCACACAGGGTGCCCACAGGAAAGTGAGCTCTCCATCACTAATAACCAATTTCAACCCATCTTTGCAACTAACACCCACAGAAGAGGAATGCTAACCACATGTCAGCAACACAGGGTCAGAAAGAAAATTTCCTACTTCATCTAGGGAAACAAGCTTACTCTTAGCTGTCAGAATACTTGGCCTGATCTTGAGAGCTGGACCTAGCTAAGGGTGTTATAGGGAAAGAAGCTGAGGGTTAGCACAAGGCAGATACCTTAAGGAAACTACCTTGCCAGAGAAAGTTGAGTCACACCCTAATTCTATCCTGATCAAAAGTGGGCTATCTCCCCTCTGGGTGGGAGCAGATAGCCAGTGGATCTGAGACTCGTCTGAGACATGACTTCTCCTCTTCCTTCTCGTTAATTTTCTTCTTTGTCTTTTAAAATCCAAAGTGGCTTTTTAAAAGGATATACAGTAATTATGGGAACACTGGCACTGGGAGAGGCCTCTGAACCCCCTCAAGGAGTCAAATGTCAAGTCATACTGGTGGCAAAGTCCCGTGCAGAATGCACATACTGTTTGGCAGTGTGGGAGAGAGTGGTTTGCAGCTGACCCTGTGCTTGCTGATTCTCATCCGAACCTCTGCCTCCTTCCTTGGTGGGGTTTGGTGGAGCGATTGGAGATTGCTCCGGCTTCGGTCTTGCTCTGTGTCCTCTGATCTCTTGTGAAAGTGTGAGGCAGAGTCACTGTGGGCAACAAGGAATGCAGCCACACAGACCTTCCTTTGCTCTGTGGAGATGGGAGGCCAGAGCCTGTCCAGTTCTGCTGTCTTCCACTGGGTCCTGAGGAACCTGATTCTTAGGTTCACCTGGGCAATCTAAAGAGAAGCTACAAATATCTGGCTCCACCCTAAACATATGAGTCAGCATCCTGGGATGGAGTCCAAGAATATATACCTTATCCAACCTTTCAGATAGTTCACAGGAGAAGTCAGGTCAAGGAAAACCTGACACAAAGCCTCCAAAAAGAAGGCTCTCTCAGTGATTCAGTTATTGAAACCCTGTTAGCACCCAGAGAATTCTAAATCCATAAGAAATGTAGGAATAACCCAGTGGAAATATAGACAAGGGCAGCTTCAGCAATGTCTATATGGAGCACTGTTCATCCTAGCTATAAAGAATTGATGCCACCAGATGTAATTGTTTTTGCATAACTGGCAAAGATGAAAGTATTTTTCAGTTCCAATGAGAGGGACTCATGCCCTTGAACCTTGTTGGTGGGACTGTGAGTTGATGCAGTGTTTTGAAGAGCAATTGAGCAATCTCTGCCACAATCTTACAGGTATGAAGCTTTGATGAAGTGATTCAGAGGCTTTTCCCCTGCAGATGTGTTTGAAGAAGCAAGCAGAAGCTGTGTGCATAAGAATGACTCTTGCAGCATTGTTTATAATAACAAGATCCAGAAACACCCTAAATCCATGTCAGCAAGAGACAGTTACACACATTGTAGTGAAACCACATAATGACTCTTACTCAGCTATTAAGAAGAACAATCTAGATCTGTATCTGCCTGTCTCTGGTGATGCTATTTTGTTAAAAGAGTAGTAACGGATGGTTGGAATCTATTTCAGGTAAACAAGAAGGGTAGAAATAGGTATTTGAGCTCATGTGTGCATGGAATGTTTAGAAGGAACTGCAAACTATAAATACCCTTCTACAGAATGAGGTGAAGGTTAGGGTGGAGAAAGATTTTATTTATTTCTAACCTGTCAACTTTATAAATTATTTGAATTCTACCATCAAGATAGATTACTTTTGTAAAGTGAAATAAAACAAATACACTAAACTAAAGAAGTTAAAAGGTACACATGCACAAGAACTATGTGTGTGGCAACCTCAGTCCCCATAGCAGATATCCCTGGGGTAGTTCCCACACTTTCTGGGAAGCTGAGCCTCTGAATTTCCCTATAGCCTCAGAGACCACTCTGTGTGAACTCCTGGGTTAATGCTAGCCAGGCTCAGGTCCTTCCAGGCTCCATCCCAGGGCAGTCCAGAGTCTGACACCTGAGAAACACAGGTGGTGAGTGGTCTCTAAGAGGTAGCCACAGATGGAATAAAATGTCAGATCCATATCAGTTCCAGGTTTCAGGACCACACATGGCATCCTATGCCCTTCTCAGAAGGTGGAGGATGTGCTGACCTATCCACATGTTTCTCTGCCCTGCTTCCTTCCCCTACTTCTAATTTTAGGTCAGCAGCCCAATCAACTACTCCCCTCAGATACTGCCTTGCAGGATTCTTAAGCTATTTCCTCCTCAGAACTTCAGATTCCAGACTGCCTTCCCGAAGGCTCTCAAAAGATGTGGTGAAAGTGTGACCTTCATTGACAAAAGCAGAGAGTAGCCAGAACAAGGACTCAAGGAAATGTCCCATACTGCCAAGGGCTTTCTGTGGATGACCCATTGCATCATCTCCATAACCTGCCACAAGTACACTATTTTGACCCACATTTCACACTTGAGAAATCTGGGTGGCCATAGGTTCCCAAGTTCAAGTTTGTGGAGCTGGGGTTGACAGACAGGCAGATCTCTGCTTCAGACCAGCCCATCTTCTGGCCCTTGACTGCGGTTTTGGAGCTCAGGCCCTATCCCTACGGCTTTGCAGGCTGGGAGGGTCAACACAGGTTGTGTGGAGCAGATAGACACATCTAGAATGGGCAAGACAAAACCAAGGTAGCAAGATGTCTCAGTTGTACAGTCTGGGCACCAAGAAGAGGTAGAGGACAGACACCATTTTTCACTGCAAAGGGGAACTCTGGAAGAATTGTGAGCTGGAGCCCAGGGATTACCCCGTAAACTGTGTCCACAGCCTTACGCATGGTAATGGAGACTTAAGGAGGGGCAGCTAACAACCTGATGGTGGAGGCAGGTGTCATGAACCAAGTGTTTGTGTCTCTCCAAATGCATGTGTAGAAGCCTCCAAGGTGAAGTTATTAGAACATGGGGCCTCTGTAAGGTGATGAGGCCGCAGGGCTGAAGCATCATGGAGACAGGTGTCCTTATGAAAGAGATCCTGGAGAGCTCCTCAGCCATCTCTCTGGGGGATACAGTGAGGAAGCATTGCCCTCCCAGATGCAGCATCTTCTCCCCTCACCCTGGGCCTCTAGCCCATCTGTGACGAAGAGTTTCTGTTACTCAACCACCCCATCCATGGTATTTGGGTTTAGCAGATTGAAGGGGATCGGATAAACCAAGATCTAGGGAGGGGGAACACAGGAGTGAGTGGGAAGACTGGAAATGGGGCCTCAGCTCAAAAGGTGTTTGATGAGATTGGACAGCAAACGCCTGACCCTAAGATTGTCACATGTTCCCTGAACACAAAGACCACTTTCTCTGTGGGTCCAGGATGGCACAATGGCCTGGCTGAGACTGAGCAGGAGCACCTGGTCACTAATATTCCTGTTCTCTGGGTGCCAGGCTCAGGGTCCATGGGACAGGTGCCATACCCTAGTGGTTTTCTCCAGGAATTGAAGGTCCTGACCCTCAATGGTATGAACCCTGGAAGGGAGACACTGAGGGTATAGGCAGTATTCTGTCTTGCTAGGATTGGGGACTTGGTGAAGAGGTCTAATTCCTGCAGCCCTGCAAACTCTCAACCTGTGAGTGGCATCTGTGGTAAGTGTTGACAGTCTCCAGTGGTGTTGGTTAGGCAGGTGTCTTGATGTGATGTCTTCCTGACAGGACTCCACTCACCTGCTCCCCAGCTGGGCTTGCTGGCTCTCAGCACCAGCCCCACACTCCTGAGAACTGCAGCTTGCCCCTCCTTCCTCAGTTAGCAGCATGGTCACCCTCCTGCCCCCCAACTCACAGCCTTGGTGGCTGTTAGCCAGTCCTGCTGTGTCTCTGGGTTTCTCCCTTATTGCTCTTTCTCCCTGGTCCGTTGGCTTCTCCAGAGTTCAGGTCTTTGCATGTCTCCCTTGACTTCCTGAAAGGCCTTAGACTTTGTAGTTGCCAGCCCATCCCTCTCCCACCGATGCTCTCCACCATGAGGTCACCATCGGAAAGCACCCAGCTTAGATTCTCACTGGGTTCTTGTGTGGTGTGTGACATGAGCCATAAGCCATGCTTGAGGCCCCTGACTTCAGTACAGCACATGTGGTGAGCAGAGACTGAGCCCAACTGTCTGTGAGGGCTTTGACAAGAGGCAGGAAACAGATTGCTGCCCTGTTGTCATAATACTGCCCCAGGGCTGTGTGAGTGGGAGAGGGCAGGTCGCAGCTGATGCACTCAAAGGTGCTTCTCAGAGCCCCATTGTTATCCAGTCTCTGTGGGAAAAGTAAAGGAAGTGTCTGGGCCTGAGGTCACTGCCACTGCACTTTCCAAATCCTTGAGGTTGCTGAGTTGTTCAGAGCTCTATCTCCTGCATGGACCAGTGAGGCACAGGTGCCCAGCTGCTATCTTGGAGGATGTCAAGTACCTGGTAATGCCAGCATCTTAGATTCTGTAGGACTTTTGCCTTTGTTATTTTACAACACTTTGCACAAACTTGATCTAATTCTGCCCTGATCCTGGAGGCATTGCCTTTTGAATGAGGAGAAAGTCTTGCTAAGAACCAGACCCAGGCTCTCCTTTGAGCCATGGACAAAAGTGGTTGAAGACCAGCTGCTCCCTGAGCCCCAGGCCCTCCTGTGAACTCTGGGGTACATAAAGGTCCCTCCACACCTTGAAGTCCTAGAGCCAGGTACCCAGGCTTCCTTTTTTCCAGTGGAACAATGGTTGCTAACCCCCTGACGCTACAAGCCTGGAAACTGGGATGAGCTGAGTCCCAGCCAAGGCCTCTGCTGACACCAGCATCCCTGAACTGGGGCTTGCTTGAGGGACTCTCCCTGTCCCTCTGGTCTGAAATGACCTCACTGTCTCCTAGCCTGTCTAGCCTCTACTCCCAACACTTGAGTTTTTTTTTCAAACTCAGATTTTCAACCTACCTCGAGAAGCAATCAGCCTGGAATTTTAATTCCCAACTCCCTTGGCCCTGCCTTGATGGGGCAGAGATGGCAGGGCATCCCAGGCTGCAGCCTAGTGTCACCCATGCTTGCCCCGCCCTCTGCTGTGCCCATGGGACTAGGAGGAAGGAGCATGCTCAGGATGTGGCACATGGCCCAACAGCGTGTTCCAAAGGAGGCCCCCGTGGGCCTTGGGTTCTTGCTCACTGAGGAGCCAGCAGCCTCCACTGTGGAGCACTTACCTGTACACTGCACTGTGGACCCCGAACATCTAAGGGGATGGGGTTAGGCTTGTGTCAGGATGCAGGAAGCAGACCCAGAGAGACCTGTTTTATAGAACCCTCCCTTCTTCCTGCAGACTCATTATGAGGCCTTAGAACAGACATCATTCTCCTGATGCCCCTTTATTTTCTTGCCCTGAATACAGGGCACGATGCTGGTTCTGTGCCACTCTCCCAAGACTCAACACCTTCATTTCTGACATCGAACATCATAGCCTCAGGATGTGCTGAACAATGGCTGGTTTGAGGTGACTGGTCAGATTGATCTGAATGGTATGTGATCTAGCTACTCCAGGCTTCGACTTTCTCATCTGAGAAATGGGGTGATATAAACTAAATTATGCCATCCTAAAATTCACATGCTCAGAATATTTGGAAATAAGACCTTTGTAGAGATTGTTAAGTTAAAATGAGATCTTGGGGTGACTCTAATCCTGGGTAGAGTCCTTATAAAAAGAGGAGATTAGGATAGACACACACTGCCAAGTAAGGACAGAGGGAGATAATGGTGTCTGCAGGCCAAGGAGAGGGACTGCAGGAGAAACTAGCCCTGTCCACAGAGAATCTTAAACTCTTAAAACAACAAATGTCTGTTGATTAACGCCTCCAGGTCCTGGTGCCATGTTATGGCAGCTTGAGCCCCTAGGTGCAGGAATGCTTATAATCACAAGCATTCCAGTGCCCGGTCTGGTTTTGTTCACTTTGGGATGAGACCATCTGGGGTCAAAACCCTGCTCCCATGTTTACTACTGACCTTTCTAAGCATCAGCAGTCACTTGACCTCTCTGCCATCAGTTGTCCAGTCTGTGCAGCGGATGCTCACAGCACCTGCCTGTGGGGCTGCTCTGAGATTTAGGGGGTGTGTGTCCACCGTGTGCCAAAGACCACAGAGCCAGGAAATTCTTCAAGCATAGATTCCAGCTGAGGTAATTCAGTGCCAAAATGAATGTAGTCAGATTAACTACAGGCAAGTTTGTGTTTTTGTCACAAACTCTCTCCATGGTCAATTCAGAATGAACATTTCAGAGTGTAGAAACAAGCAACACACTCTCTGGATGGAACTGCCAGCCAGGACAGAGAGCCCTGTGGAGCAGGGGGCCCATCAGCCCTGCTCTCTGCATTGCGTGCTTGCTCCTCTGGCTCCAGGCTGGGCTGCCTCCTGTAGCATCCACCACACAGAGCTTCCAGAGAAAACAAAGGCAAAGCCCTAGGATAAACAGCAGAGACTTACTGAAGAGGGGCAAACACTGGAAACAGAACCCAAAATAGCACCAGCTAGTGCTCATTTGTCAAAGAGAAGCAGTTTCTCACATGGTGTCTCAGGAACTGTGCTAACTCTCCTAGACTGCTCTCATGGAGCTGCCAAAGGCCCCTGACATAGTAGAGCATGTGAGGTGAGTCCCTGTCATCTGCACAGGTGCTCAGCAGGTAAGCTGACTTCACCTTGAAACGATCATAGCTCTGAATGCACAGCTGCTTCCTGTGATACCAAGGTAAGCCCCATTCCGACACTGCCTTTCTTTTGGCTAGCTGCTGAGAAATCCCACATGTGGGCCTACCCAGCACTACCAGGCAGGTTCACAAAGAAGGAATCGGTGTCATCCCTGCTGATACACATGAGGTTCCCTAGGATCTGGGTTGCAGCTGGCTATATCCTGGCAGATAGGTGCTGTGTGTTGACAGCATATTATAAAAGCTCAGTTAAACAAGTAACTTTGACTCACCTGCACTTCAGTAAGTTGTGCCCTGTTTTCTGACTGTGGAAGAACACTGACAAGCATCTCGTTGCTGCCAGGGGGTTGAATTCCCCTCACTTTCTCCTACTTCATTCCCCATAAATAATTTACCATGAGATTGAAATAAACTATATGGTCCAAAGGGAGGAAAAGCAGGGAGCGGAGGTCCTGCAAACTCGATTACAGCATTTGCTTCTGTAAAGACAATGACAGAGTCTGGCACAGATGTCCTGGTAGGCAGATGTTCTGGTCACCTTACCTCCACCTTTAATGCATTACCTCATTTTTGGAAGTGATATCTCAGCTTCTCAGAGGAAGGCAGGTCTTTCTGGCGGTTGCTCTGCTAAAGAGAAAAATGAGAAATCAGGAGAAAAAGAGGAAGAAAGAAATTCTTGATATTTATTGCTTTTCCTGCCTATTAGAATGAATCCAGAGAGGTCAGCATCTGCTCCAAGTGCAGTGATTTAGTACAAATTCACTATTTCCTTTTGGTTAATCATGAGATGGTCTGAGTTCCCCTTTCATGTTCCATGGCCCAAGGTGTTTCTTGGCAGCCAGTCACATTCCCTCTAAAAAAGGCTCTTGTGTCTGAGGCTGCTTCTCAGAGCTCTGGAAAACCGCTTACAACCAGAGTGATATGGGGCTCTCTTGTACCTGGTTGAGAAAAGTGTTCATCTCATAGCTGCAGACCAAGGTAGAGGTTGAGGTCTGGTCCAGGTAGCTGTGGCTTATGTACCCTGACACCTGTATGTCTAAGGGGAAGTGAGACAAAAGAGCAGAAACAGGCCCCAGGGGACATGTCAGTCCCTACCAATTGTAATCACAGCTGCCAGAGCCTCAAGGAAACCATGAGAATCACCTCCAGGGTGCCCACTTATGCCTTGATTGGGGTCCAGAAGACACACTAATGAACTCCAAGGCACCCTACTTGGTCTGGTCCAGCCCTGGAAGTAGCAATCTCTACTGTCCCAGAGGGACTCAGGCCTGACCCTGTCCCTCCCTGGATCCTGTTCTGGAAGGCATATCAACAGATGGGCTGTCATTAGTGGGAGCAATGTGTCTCTGTCTCCCTGAATTCTCTGTTTCAATTATTTATGCTTGAACAAATCATAAGACACTTACATGACATGTGTGCTCTGTACTGTACCAGACTGTGCTCTAAATTTGTGTGTATGTTAGTTCATTTAATCCTCCCAACAGACCCAGAGGGAGGTCATTATCAGGCTAGTATCATCATTCCATCTCCAGAGGAGACACTGAGGGAGGCACAGAGAGGACCAGAGATTAAGGCACAAGGACCACCACTGTCCCAAACTCACCAGGTAGCAGGGGTGGAGCTGGGAGGACTGAACAGTCTGGTCCAGGTCAGTTGCCTGAGAAGTCCAAGCTGCTCTTCCTCTGGGCTCCGTTCAGCTCTTTGGAGAGGCTGCTACAGTTCATAGCTGTTCACGCTCCTTTTCCAAAAATGCAACATGCATCCGCTCTGGTTGGATGTGGTACAAGGGTCCCCAAGACTTTGTGTGTTGAAATTTAGTCCTTACAGGGAGCTATTCAGAGTTGGAAACTTTATCTAAACATGGTGATTAGGGGAGGGGCCTTTTAGAGATGACTTGGATTAGACAGTCATTAGGGTAACTCCCTGTGATTGAATCCCAGTAGTTTAATAAGAAAAGGGAGAGAGACCAAAAGATACATGCGTTCCCTGTGTCTGTTATGTGAGTCTTTGGGCTGCCTGAGGACTCTGTCAGCAAGGAGACCATGGCCTTTTCACTATGCTGGAGATTTCTTTTGACATGCAGAAACTCTTTAATAATACATGATCCCAGTTATTGATTCTGTGAAGTATTTCCCGTGCAGTTTGATTCTTGTTCATGAATTCTCTACCTACCCCTATGTCTTCAAGATTTCTACCTACCTTGTCTTCCAACAGATTTAGTGTTTCTGTTTTAGTATTTAGATCTGTGATCCATTTAGACTTTAGTATATGGTGATAGGCATGGTTCTAGTTTTAGTTTTCAGCATATGGAGAGTTAATTTTTCCACCACCATTTATTAGAGACTATCTTTCTTCCAGTGAACATGTTTGGCCCCTTTATCAAAGATAAGGTGGTTGAGTGAGTTTGTAATTGTAGTT
>PVJX010003197.1:0-112668 GCA_004027295.1 Dolichotis patagonum | reverse complement strand
TGATTTCCCACTGAGGACAGGTGTGTTTTCCCACTGAGGGCCAATATGATTTCCCACTGAGGACAGGTGTATTTTCTCACTGAGGGCAGGTGTGTTTTCCCACTGAGAGCAGGTGTGATTTCCCACTGAGGCCAGGTGTGACTTTCCACTGAGGGTAGACATCATTTCCCACCGAGGACAGTGTGATTTCTCACTTAGGGCAGGTGTGTTTTCCCACTGAGGACAGTGTGATTTCCCTCTGAAGGCAGATGTGATTTCCCACTGAGGGCAGGTGTGATTTCCCACTGAGGGAAGGTGTGACTTCCCATTGAGGACAGGTGTGTTTTCCCACTGAGGCCAGGTGTGACTTTCCACTGAAGGCAGACATGATTTCCCACCGAGGACAGTGTGATTTCTTAGTGAGGGTAGGTGTGTTTTCTCACTGATGACAGGTGTGACTTTCCACTGAAGGCAGACATGATTTCCCACCGAGGACAGTGTGATTTCTCAGTGAGGGTAGGTGTGTTTTCTCACTGATGACAGGTGTGCATCTAGGCCTGACCTTAACCCAATTGTGGGATGCTTCAGCCCTCAAAGCAGGAGCAGGCCAGAGCCGGAGGGACCTGCAAAGTGCCAGGGCCTCTCCCATTTCCTAAGTACCCAGGAAGGGGTTCCCTGTCCAATCCCTGTGGGGACCTGGAAGGGCAGGAGACAGAGACTGGGCTGCCTGTGAGAGTGAGGGCTCACAGCTGCAAGGTCTGCAGGAGGTGCATACACAGAGCACTGGCCACGGCCAACAGTTTGGGCCAAGGAGCAGTTCTTCTCTTTGGTCTATGTGTTATTTTGACTATAAAATACAACAATCTTCATGCAAAGTGAAATTTAACAGGAGATGCTATTGGGGAAACATTGCTTTAAGTAATCTTCATGGTATTCCTATAGAAGAATTATTAATTATCTGGAGGAGAAACACAGAGATCAGGGTCTCTGACTCAGTTCCCTTCTACTGGTGCCATTGTGAACAAGGAAAGAAGCAAAGAAGCAAATAAAAATAAACCCAGGTTGTGTAATTTTACACACAAAAAATATTTACACTGTTTTGAAAGACATTTTCTCTTAGGATTTTCATTTCTGATTATTTTCCAGATACTACTATGTGCTTTTAGTCTATTTTGAATTATATTTTATTAATGCCTGTTGCTCTTTCATGATGGTAGGGGCTGTCTGTTTAACATTTATGTTATGAGTGGATGATTGTGGTGCATAGTGGCTGCATTCCTGATGGGGAGTTGGGACATGTACAGCACACATCTTAATTCTTTTCACATCTCCTTTCGCTCTCCTTCTGCCTTCACATCTGCAAAAGATCTATCTCACTGTTTCTTATTATCTTTCTTTTATTTTATTTCTTGATGTAATTAAATTTTAGATATTTTCAAATATAAAACTATAAGTTTTTCAGTGCAGTTATGTCCTTAGTAATTTACATTATCTCATTGTATTCTTTAGTTTTATTAATAACTGTAGAGCTTCAGAGATTTACAGAAAGCATGCTTTATATTTATGATCACTAAGGGCTTGTAAATTTTTTAAATTTTAATTTATAACATAAGAGCTTGCCAAAATTCCAAATATGTTTCATAACATGTATTGGTGTGCCCATAAGAATATATTATTCTTTACTTAGTATATTTATATCTCAGAGTATAAAACAGTATTCCAAAGTATTGAATACTTTTGAGATACTAACAATAAAACTACAAAATGAGAACATTGCAATGGGACAGTGTAACAGGATTTGAATTATGTGGATTAACATAAAAATGCAGTTTTCACATAAGTGCGTTCATTCAAAAAATAAATGGAACGTGCAGTAGACAATGACATGTTATTTAAAATGGGACATGTTATTTAAAATATACTTCTTTTTTATTAGTCACGCTTCTATCACTGGAACAAAATACCCAGCACCCACAACTTGAAGAAGAGGGTTGTTTGGCTCACAGTTTCCAAGGGTTCAGTCCCAGGCCCGCTGGCTCCAGCGCACAAGTGGCCTGGTGGAAGGGCCAGGTAAGAAACAGCTGCTCAACCCATACTCTGGACGCAGCTCCCAGAATAGTCCCAAAATACTCAGTTGGTTTTCTGTTTCTTTCCCTTTCATTTCATCTGAACAGTAAACCCATTGGAAGGCACCACTCACAACTGAAGGCTCCAGTTTGCTGGCCCACATGCCAGTCATCTGTGGAAACACCCCAACAGACACCTGGAAGTGAGCTTTACTAATCCCTAGGTGCTTCTTATTGCAGTAAGGGTGATGTATCAGGTAGTGATTATGGCTTCCAATTGCAAAGAACAGATTTTCAACTTGAAAAAGAGCATGTTTCAATAGGAATTGACTCAGAAATAGTCACAGAATTACAAAACTAGAAATAGATTGTAAGACTTATATCAGTTTTATCAAACACAAGAGATTTTTGATGCCTGAAGAAGCATCTTCATATCATCTTTTCTATTAGCACACTTAGAGCTATGTTTTTTATTTAAGCCTTATATATTTAAAAAGTCAACCTTTTAGCATAGTTGATGAAAACATATAAATGCTTAAAGTATAATGCACTAATTATTCTTAATATTTTCCTCCTAAGAAACTTTAAAATACTTACTTTTCTAATTGATGTACCTGCTTGCATTGCGGCGAAGATTCTAGGAACTATTTTCTGGTGAAGGAAGTACTACTTTTATAACATCCTTATCATCAGACCTTGTCTGCTTCACATATTAAAAAGAAAATTTAAAGACAAAGCCAGTATCAACCTTTGTGTCTGGTACACTTCTTGTAACATGTCTCACTGCCGACTGTCACCCTAATTTATCACTGTCATGCCTGCATCCCTGCACGGACCAATAGTAAGTTCATTAGGGTGCCCCTGGAAGCTTGCCAGTTCAGTCAAGCCTGCCACAATATTGAGCAGGACAAATAGGTCTGTTTCAAATAAAACAAGCTCCAGAGTTTAGTATGTGAGGACAGTAGCTGAAGAAAAGCCATCATTCTAACACTCGTTTCATGGTGATGCTAAGCGGCATGGAATGAGTGATACGTGAACACCAAGGCACTGATTTAGACTTTTTCTCTACAAGTAAAGTATCAGTGAGAAGTCCAAATTTTATTAATATAAATTTTTATAGTTTTCAGTGTGATGTGCACATATAGCCCTTGTACGTCAGACTGCCTCCCTTCTGCTGTCCGCTGAATATATTATACCCACCTCAATGTAGGATAAATAGTGGGAAAATGCCAGAAATGGACTTTTCTTCATTAGATTTCAGTTGTCACTGGCAAACTGTCATGTTGTGGAGGTCACTAGGCTTTGTTTTTAATTTGGGGAAAGTTTTATACACAATTTTTATAGATAAATTGTTATCTCATTCAGGTATGAAGCAAGGCAATCTTGTGTGTGTGTGTGTGTGGGTGTGCGTGTGTGTGTGCACGCGTGTGTGTGATACTAGGGATTGAATCCAGTGCCTTTGCACTGAGCTACGTTTTCTGCCCATTTTTATTTTACTTTTTTTTTTTATTTTGAGACATGGTCTCCCTGAATCATACTGATCTAGGGCCAATTAATACTTGTGATTCTCCTGCCTCAGCTTCCAAGAATTTTCATATCATTGTTGTGTGCCAATGCGCCTGGTATGATATTTTAATTTTAGATACATCTTGAAAATAACCTCTGAGACGCGTTGCATTTCCGTAATCTAGGAACGAATCCCTTAGCGTATCTTTTGTGATACTCCCATAGCATAATCAAACCTGTCCCATGTCTTAATTACTTTTTACCCAAAGTAATGCCCAAAGTTGGGAAAGAGATGGTTTATTTCTTTTTTTTTTTTTGAGATGGTTTATTTCTTACAGTTTTGGAGGTTTCAGTCCATTCTCAGTTGGCTCCAAGGCAGGGTGGTATGGGGGGGCTGTAGTTCATGGCGGCTGCAAACAGCAAGCGGAAACTGGCAAGAGAGAGACACACCTTCTTCCTGCCAATACATCACATCTTGGCTCCACCCCTAGGTGGGTGTAGCACTCACACCCCCAGTCTGAGCGCTAGACAATGAACCAATCACAAGTACATAATGCAAAGACATGATCCTTGGTGGCCTCTGACATAAACCGTGACACCCCAGTAAACTGAAGTAAACAAATACAATTTGAAATAATAGGTGCACTTGTAAGAAAATTTTAATGACAGATTTGTAATGGTGAAATGCTTGTGTTCTTTTCTGATATAAATCATATTCACTGACTTCTGCCACTATTCTTAGACAAATAAAATATTAAAGGTTCAGAAAATCTCTGTGCAATAGCATAACTCACAGTGCTACCCTAGGCCAGCATTGCTCGCCACACACACTAATCCTCTGCCCTTCTAACAACGAGCTTTCTTTGCTCCCCTTTCCTGTGTGAAGGAATTACCGTCTAGTTTTAAGGCCTGTTCTCCAGCCTCGTCTTCACCTCCAGGTTAGCTGCGCTCCAGAGAAGTAACCCCCTTTCCCTTACCTACGTGTCCAGTGTCTTTCATCCCGACTTCTACTTTGTCACACAAACCTTTGATACTTTCTTCCCGAGTCTCAACAATGAGAAGGCATTTAAATTTCTCTTCACAGATGCTAGGAAACCAAGTAGGGGGTATTCATTCAAATGGTGAACAAATGCCAGGGAAGTGAGTGGAAACGTTTTCAGTAACTTGCTCCGCAAAGGGCAGAGCAGAAGTTCTGCAAGCCCGCGGCCATGAAAGCCGGGAAGTGGATTTACTATTTCCTTGCTGACAGTTTGTGGTAATGTGCACTTGAACAAGCAAAGAGAACCATTCATTTTACAGTTTGAAATATGCTGACTTTGGGTAGGTGTTTTGTGGAGCTCTATGACATTTTGCATAAGGAGGTTAGGGAACGAACACCCAGCACAGGTGCAGCTGGAGTTTCCTTCCTGAGCCTGTGGTCCCCTGCCTCAGCACCAGTGTTGCTGTCTTTCTGTTGGCTTGCTTGCTTGTTTCAGTACTGAAGACTGAACCCAGGACCTCTGCCCTGCACCACAACACCAGCCATTTTTGTTTTTGTTCTGAGACAGGGTCTTGCTAAGTCCCTAAGGAGCCCTGGCTGGGCTCGAACTTGAGTCTCTGCCCGGCTCCCAGGTGCTGGGCTTCAGGTTTGCACCACCACACCCTCAGCAGAGCTCTGGAGACCACAGGTGACGGGGTCCTCTGTGCTGTGTGGCACTTGGGGTACCAAGGCTTTCTGTTAGAATCCACCATGTCTGTCCCCAGATGGCACAGAACATTACTTCAGGGAGAAAAACGCTGAAACTGTGTTTACTGGTCTAATTGTAATGAAGCAAGATGAATTTCTCTAATTAAACAGACTAAAGAATAGCACTAGAATGTTTGTAAACGTTTTAACAGGCAGGAAATCACAACTTCTAGACATGTATTTAGTAGGCACTTTCTCTGAGTTCCAGGGAGCACCTTTCCTTCTGTGTGGGTCCAAGGCGGCCGCTCCCCGGTGCGCTGTGACATCCAGCAGCATCTCACTAGTGTCTCTCCCCATGTGTCTCCCCCAGCATGTCTCTCCCCGTGTGTCTCCCCCGGCGTGTCTCTCCCCGTGTGTCTCTCCCAGCATGTCTCTCCCCGTGTGTCTCCCCCAGCATGTCTCTCCCCGTGTGTCTCCCCCAGCATGTCTCTCCCCGTGTGTCTCCCCCGGCGTGTCTCTCCCCGTGTTTCTCCCCTGGCGTGTCTCCCCCGGCGTGTCTCTCCCAGCGTGTCTCTCCCACGTGTCTCTCCCTGTGTGTCTCCTCAGGTGTGTCTCTCCCCACCTATGCCTCCATGTTTTCCTGGCAGCTGCCTTCTGCCTCACTTCCCAGACAGTGCACAAAACGCAACGGGCAGGCAATAAAATCAACTGGTCTTGAAATGGTTCTTCTAGTGAAGGTTTTTATTTTTTTTTCCTACCTGGAACAGAAGACAGCTAATGATGATGTACACTTAGGGAAGAGACAAAAACAGACTTTCAAGGAAAAAAGACTCATTTCAAGCCTTGTGATTCTTCAAATATATGAATGAATGCATATATATATATATTATATATATATAATATATATATATATAATATATATATAATATATATATATATTATATATATATATATAGGCTTGCCTTTTCAAAAGTTGTTTGAAGAACAATAACATAAAACAACAGGTTAAAAAAAAAGGTAGGTAGCCTATTTTTAGTGTTTTTTTGTGTGTTTGGTACGGGGATTAAACTCATGACCTTGTGCTTGCCAGGCAGGTACTTATGCCACTGAACTAAAAACCCGGCCTGGTAGGCTATTTTTGACTGAGCATTATTAATGGGATAATATCAATTAATAAACTAGTTTTATAGTGTATGAATAGTGTTAGTATCAAGTAAAGAAAGCATATTATAAAGATCTACATAGCCAGCGAATAAGGTATATTTTCATAAAACTAGGGGTCGCTATTCATGAGTTTTGAAAGTAATATTGTGTGTATCGTTTCCGGATATGAATACACGAAGACATGTCTGCGTCTTCCAATGGCAGTCACTGTGGTCTTTACTCCCGTGTGCGTCCCATGCATGCACTTTCCCCTTCTGAGGGAGACCTTCATTACACAAATCTGTGTCTTTTTATTCCTTGCTTCATAATTCAGATTCTTGGCACACACTGCTAAGTTTTATGGCTTTAACCAAGGCAAATCATGCTCAGCTGTCTCTATTTTAGGTGTTCTTTATGTTTGTCTCGTACTGTTAACGTTATGCAGCTCGGCTTTGGAACTGAATCATTGGGTGTCCACAAGTCTGCACTAACTATGCGGATCTGTAACTGTTTTCCAATTCTGTATCGTCTTCATGAATGTGTGCTCAGTGTAGCTGAAAGTGTTCCGAGAGCATTACGCAATTGTTAGTTCAGTGGCTCCCGTGGTATTGACTGCAGTATACTCTGAAAGCATGGTCCAACAGGAATCACCAAGAGCAAATACACCCTGCTTTAGTGGTTTCTGGGTTAAAGGTTTTCAGGCCTTCGAAGAGAACTGTGACAGAGACCACAAAGCCACCTTACTATCTGCCTCTTACAGGAAGCTTGCAAACCTCTGCCTCTGGACCAAATCACTATTACCCATTGCTCTTATATTGCCTGGTCCACAGTGGTAATTCAGCAAAACACACTGGATGCTCATTTATTTCAATGTTTTGTTAATTTTTGTTTTACTTTATAAGATCTTCACAAAAAGCATAACATTACTTTAAAAGGAAAATAAATAATTCCTGGAGTATTAATGTCTTAAATTTTTATAAATTACTGATGAAAGCTGAAGACAACAGTATATTATTAAGCAGAGAAAATCGTATTTGAGATATGATATTTAAAAATCTTTAAAGTACATTCCCAATACAGGTTAAAAATACTGTATAACATATTAAAATGTCTTCAATAAATTACCTGATACTAGATTTTTCTTTAACAAGTTCAATCATAAGATTTTATTGTTATATATCCGAAGGGTAGGTAGGTCTATTTTCAGGGAAATGTGTAGGCACTTTTTTTGATATGTAAGAAATATTCACTTAGCTGCAAAAATAATAAATATATATGTGAAACCCATTAGAAAGTGAAATCTATCTAAAGCTGTATGACTGAATTTAGTGATATAGTCCAAATAATGAATAAGCTGCCAGAAATTAATACATTAAATAATTTTCACGGATGCATTTAGGATTAGAGGAACAGTCGTACAGAATGTCTAACAGGTCTTTCAGCTCCGTCACTCTGTCTGAGGGACCCATGCTCCTTTGCACACGCTGGGGTCCCCTCCTGGACCCTGACTCTCACCGCAGTAGTTCTTCAGCTCCACGAAACAAAATGACAGGAATTGCATCTTCACTTACTAAAGGCAAAACTCAGCCCAGAAGCAAAAATCAGAAACATTGTAGTCATAGGTTGGGGATGAAACTATTGAAAAATAAGATTATTTTTTACCACAGTAAACAACACACTAATTTTTAAAAGGGAAATACAATGCAACAGTTTATATTTGAGTGCAGGCGATATACTAATTATTTCCCAGCACCATTTCATTTAATTTCCACAATAATCCCAAGCACCAGCTACTGTCCTAGCCACTTCCTGCCCATTGTAAATTGGAGGGCCTTATTCGAGTTGCACAGCCAGTAGGAGTCGACACAGACTCTGAGGCCCTAGTCTGGGACGTGAGGTGCTGTGTTCCGTGACCCTGCAGGAGGCATTGGTGGAGGATCGGCAGCACAGCCGAGACGCAGGCAGGCTCAGTGTCCAGGCTCAGACCCTGCCCGCGCGGCCCGGCCAGGGCCTGCACTGTCCTCTGGTCTTTTCTTGCCCTGAGGCTGCACCCTGGCTCTACCCAGTGCTCGGTCCCTGCTACCTGCATGCCCTTCACTTCACCAGGGATGAGACTCCCCACTGAGGGCCGTGGGCCCCGGAGCGGCCTGCTCAGCCATCTGCTGACGGTGCTCAGGGAGCCCTCCGCGCGTGGCCCCTGGCCAGGCACGTGTCACCCGGGGGAGTGCAGTGTGATGAGCGGGACACCTGTGGCTCCTGGATGAGGCGGTGGAGTGGGGTCCCATTGGGGTGAGCCCGCCCACGAGGCTGCGCCTGCCCTCCAGTTGAGGCTTATTTTCTAACCCGCATTTTTAAAGCATGTAAAATTTATATTTCATATCGCACGTGCGTTCATGCAGGCCCGGCTTCATGGCAAGGTTTTGTGCTATTGTTCATTTCTGCAGTCCTGTTGCTGAAGGAGATATATATGTGTGTGACATGCATCAAATTTATTCGTGTTATAAATTCTGTAATTTCTTTCAAGAATGTTTGGCTTTGCTGTCATAAATATTTCAAATTTCAGGCTTTTGTTTGGTGGCAGCACAATTGCTTGCACATATATGGGATAAATAGGCATCTGGTAAAATCCAAGTACATAAAAATATATATACTGACAACAGTTCAAATCAATTTCTCTGAATTTTACATTGGATATATGGGTAGATAACACAGAAGGTTATATAAATATAGTACATAGTATCTTGATTTATGGGAAATACTATTTTATTGGCATTTATCAGCATGTGATAAACCTTGTATATACCCTTTCTTTCACTTCATTATTAGATATTTTAGGACAAGGGGCTAAGGCCCCTTCAGATTGTCCATACTTCTTAACTGTACTTTTAAGCAAATATTTTGACCCTTACATTTTTAATATTTTGTTTCCTTAATATTCCAGATTTTTGTGTGTAGATGAAAGAGAGAAAATGTATTTCACACAGTCATGGTGAAAGTAATAGGTAAGATAATATATATAATGCTCTTAATCATAGTAATCATGAGACAATATTGATTAAATTCTATGTTTTTAATTTTATTGTTATATACAAATATTCATTTATACAACATAAGCTTTTACTTTTAAGAATATATGCTTTTAGAGATTATATGACAATGATCTTGTTTACTTTTTAAATAAATATGTTTTCAACACTTGTACTCCAAGACTGACGGCGAAAATTTCCAGACACAAGAGTCGCGGTGCTGGCCCATAGGAGGTCCCCACAGTGGGCTATTGTTCACGGTAAATGCTGTGGAACTTGGTAAAATACGACCTGCTACAGCATGAAATTTCGCATAATCCTATTGATTGGTGCTTGTTACTATGGAACCAGAAGGTTCTTGTTATACTATTTTATCTATATCTCGGTTGCTTGGCAAAAATCCAAGCCATCATGTTTTAATGAAGTCCATCTTTGGGAGAAAGATAGAACAAAATACTATTGTTTTTCACCTCTACGGAACTCCTCATATAGTGTTTATATTAAATATAGACATCGATAGGGAGGCATCACATATCTGAGAGGTAAAGAGAAACGACTGCAGAGTATTATGAAGAAACTTGTGGGTCTTGAAGGTATTGGGAAAGTGAAACAGCAGATAGGAATTGATTTACTGAAATTGGTTGAAGTTAAAGCAGCTTGGTGTCACAAAAGACAGCTTTTGTCTGTAACACGATGTAGATGGTATCTTGCCGATTTCATAATTTAAATAATCAAAGATCCCAGCAACCTAATGCGGACTTCTCATTGGTGCTGACTGCCTCCCATTATTTTCTTACATTGCTTGGCATGATTCGCTGGCTGTGCTGCAGCTGTAGCGTGCGAGCCTTTGGACAAGCCTCGGCCCTCACCGGCTCCCTGAAGCTTGCCCTCCGGCCGGCACCGGCGCGGCAGCGCTGTGCCCACTCACCCTCCGGGAAGGAGCCCTGCACACCTTGTCCTGGTGAGGAGCAGTGTGCCCCCAGCTGACGGTCCCTTCCGTGTGGGGTGCCCTTCAGGACAACCCTCCTGCTGTGCTTCTGTCCTCTTCCTGGATTTCTAGGAGCCAAGAAGTACCTGAGGTGACAGGAGCCGGGCTTGCTTTTCAGTACTTTTGTCACCTGCTGTGGGACCCCCCATGCAGAGCAGAGCTGGGGCGCTGGTGGGGCTTAGCCCTGCATCCCAAGCCCACAGGATGAGGTCTGATTCCAGGGTTCTCCCCGGCGCACTTGGATGGCTCTGCAGGACTCCTGGGTGATGGTGTGGACGCCAACACCCACACACGAGGACCCTGAAGCTGCTATTTTCTCCCATCTGCCTGTTCCAGGACTCAGGCAGGAGGAAGAGAGGTGTTGCACACTGACTGTCCTGAGGTGCAATGGATCTGTGTGTGAGGATCTCGCGTTGGGGATGTCACTGACACCTAGGGCCGGATGGCTAGGGAACAGGACAATAGCGAACATTCCCTTAGCTGGGGCTCACATCAGCCTGCATGGGAAGATGTGACCAGACAGAGGAATGTTTCTCATTGGAGGAGTCTAAATCGGGGGTGTAGAAATGCCACGGTGCCAACACACATTGGAGACACGGCAGTCACACTGACTGGGGATCTCTGTGTCCTCTCGATTTTCCATACATACTCACCGGCTTTCCTTAACAACTAGCCCGTGGACAGAAGACATTTCTGACATGATGCCATCACCCCGTTATAGCTCCGTTTCCCTGGTACCAACACCCTGGGAAATAGCAGACCAGTTTTCTTCCTTCTCCAAACCAGTCCACAAGTGCCAGTAACAGATCTTTCTATGTGGACTCGTGCATGGTAGAATTACTTTTTTATTTCTTATGCGTTTTTCATTGGTGTGCTACCAGCACAGATTAGAAGCTAGGAGGCATGTTCAACAGAGCACATTCCCTTTACTTCCCATCCTTGCTAGAAGTTCAGTTCCTCACCTCACATACAGTTTATAGCACTCTGTTTCCAGGATGAGCCGCCTTCTCCCCGTTGCTTCAGACACGGGAAATGGGGGGCTGCACACAACACCATTCTTTCCTGCTGGACGCCCTCTCCAGGAGGCAGGGGTCCACTGTGCCAGGGGATCTCCACATGGAAATGGCAGCAGTGTGTGTGACAGGCAGTGCCATCAGGGGCAGGAAGTGACTGTCTGTGCGTGTGTCTACTCTTGCACACTGTGTACACTGAGATTGCCTGTGTCTGTCGTGTGACCCTCTCAGCACAACTCTAGCCCAGGAGAGGCCCCTGCCTGTCCGTCTCACCCCATCCTGTGTCTTTCTACTCTTCTGTCCTGCCTGGACTCATACTCCTTCCTGGGTGACCAGACCAAGGCTCTGCATTCACCAGTGCCGCCTCCCTCTTCCGCTGTGACTTCCCGCAGACCCTGCGCGCCCTGTGGTAGACACTCAGCAAACCATTGCTGAATGGCATCATTAACTCGTTAATTAGTGTAGTGGTTAAAAACAGATTAAATGAAACAAGGCTGCCAGTTTAAAGCTAATGATGCAGGGTATAGTGCAACGAATTCTAAACATCAGTTTTCTCTTCTGCCTTTTGAGGATAATGAGATCTTTTCAGAACTGCAGGAGCATGAGGCACAAAGGAGGTCATGGTGTGAGTAAGTACTCAGTAAAAAGTAGCTACTATAATTAATAAAACCTTTCTCCCCACCGTACTAGGGATTGACCTTAGGTCCTTTGTACTAAGCTACATCCCCAGCACTTTTTTTTCCCAGGTTTGTGACAAAGTCTCACTAAATAACCAAGTGCAGGCTGCACTGGAACGTGTGATGCTCCTGCTTCAGCCTCTTCTGAAGCTAAGATTACAGTCTTGTGACACCACAACTAGCTCAGTTTCGTACATTTGTGACAATGAAACATTGTAAGTAGGGATTATGATACGAGCCATCAATGGCCAAGCATTGACTGTGTGCAGTTTACAATAATGGAAACTAACAAGGCGTCAAAAGTAGGAATGCATAGGACAGCATGCAAACCTGAAGGGCTCACAGGACATCCGGAGGGTTAGAGGAAGAGAAGGTGGAGGTCAGCTTTCACTTTAGAGGATGAGCAGTCACCGTGCATGACCAGAGAGCAGGTCCTGGCCAGCCCCCTGGGGGGCGGGTCTTTCACCCGCATGAACTGCGCTGTTCCTGAGATAAAGCTGAAGCAGCCGCAGCACAGGTGAGGGGCCTGGGCTCGTGGGCAGGCCGAGGTGCAGGCTCAGGACACCCCTGTCCCAGGTGTTCACACCCTTCCTGGCATCCGAGTTTCTGCCGTCCTGCTCTGAGCCCTGGTTAGCAGAACGCCGTGAATAAACGACCTCGGGAGGGCGACTGCTTCTCAACTCCAGACAAGTGACTTTAAAAGAGATGCCTCTGCAACCGGGCCGATGACCGGACCCGAGGTTCCAAATGGCTCTGCACACAAGTCCACTCCCTCTGGAGTGTTTTGTTCATAGTCACTTGCTGGGTCACTTTGCAGTGGTCACTTCGAGGTGCCTTTGATTGGAAGCTGACAGCAGGGTCACCGCCTTCCTTCCCAGCGAGTTCCCCACTGTGCATGCACCCGGGGCCGGTCTTTCACCAGGTTAAGGAAGATTTTGTTTATCCATTGTTTTCTACGGTTTTTAAAATCACAGTTGCTGAATTTTCTTAAATGGCATTTTAAACCTTATTATGTATTGATTCTCTTTATTCTATCAATATGTTGAGTTACACTGGTTGACTTTGAAAGTGTTGAAATAATCTTGTGTTCCTGAAATAAACTCATTTTGTCAAGACAAATTATTCCTTTCATGTATTGCTGGATTCAACCTACAAATATTTTATTACCCAATTTTATGCCTACATTATTTGATAGTTTGTTTCTTTTTTTATTATTTTATTTTGAAGGTAGTAGAAATACAACAGAACAAGACAGAACAAAGCCAATTGAGACAGTGCAGTGAATTTGGTACAGAACTTCACAGTAGGTTACCCGGATAACAGTAATAGGTACCACAGTATATCTCATTATCTTCACAATAGTTGTCTAGTCAATTAAGTATGGCAAAATCAAACCAAAGACAGAACATTATAAAATCAATCAAAAGCGAATATTGAATACAGTAAAGCAAATAATCATAATGAAACAAAACTGAAAACAACACTTGCTTTCAAAGAGAAGATAGAGGAGAACCCCCATATTTGCTATGTTGCATACAGTCATCCTGCCAGGAGATGCTCAGACCTCTGTCCCCAGTTGCTAACTGGGGTGTTTGGAGGGGGGTTGGGATGTTTGATTCCAAGCCCGCGCACCGGTAGGCTCAAGAGACACTACTGGGTCTCCTCCTGGCTCACGCCAGAGGAAGGCGCTTACCAAAAGGGTGGATGAATTGCTTCTTTGTGCAGGCTCCGGGGTTCCACCATGGCCTTGGCAGGATCTCTGGGGCCGTTCTCTGTTAGTTTGTTTCTTAATCTTATTTTTCCTTATTTTCAGTAAAGCATTAAATGCATTTATTTTTATTGTCTCAATTTTTCACTACTATAAGAACTCACAGCCTTCAATGATACCACTTTCACTACATTCCATAAATTCTCATATGCAATATTTTGATTTTTCATTTTTTAAGGAATTTTGCAATTTTATTGTGTACTTACCCTTTACTCAAAAGGTGCATAATACATCTTTAAATTCCCAGAGGGACAAGACTTCTTTTCTTTTTTCTTTCAAATATTACAAGCTTTTATCCTGTATTATGATTAGAGAATCTGGTTTGCATTAATTTTACCTCATGGTATATTTTGAGTTTTCTATTATATGATCAGCTTTGGTGAATATGTCTAGTTGAGAATACAGTCTATATTTATTAATAAGATATAAAGTTTATGTTTTGCATTAATCACACCATTTAGGAAATCTATGGACTTACTCAGCTCTCACACACTTCAGCCTGAACACAAACGTGGTCACAAGACAGTTAACATAGTTACACAGCTGCTTTCTGTTGAGTCACTGAAGGGAAAGTCTTGGGCTAGTCAATCTCTGGACAATGTTTCATGCCTATATTTTGTACTCTGAATAACTACTGTGAATATAACAATGTGCAGAATGTTGATTATCCCTACTCTCCTATTAGCCTGTTTTGAAACTCTGTTTTGTTATTTTTTACTTATTTCCATTTAAAACAAAACAAAACAAAGCAAAAAATCCAAGGTAAGCAGAAAAAAGAACATAAAGGCCAGTATGGTATCAATAAGCTAAGAAAGAAAAAAACAATACACAAAATAAATTACTAAAACCAATGAAACAAAAAAACATAAAAACACCACAGTGTTACGTGTTTATGCTTAGTGTCCTTCTGCCTGCTTCTTCGATGTGTCTTACAGGTTTTCTCTACCAAGAAGGTGGCTGTGTTCCTGTGCACAGATCACTTGTTTTGTCTTGTTGCCCCCTGAGCTTCAGAATTTGAACTCATCATAGTCGCATTTGTGGAGTTCAGGTCTGAATTTTGCTTTATCTAATGAAATGTTTATCCTTAATTTCACTATCTTAGTGATTTCAATACATATGTTAAGTCTACTTACATGTGCAATTTAAGCCTATGTTTTTTGTTTGTTTCAGAAATACTGTTCAGTTGCAGTATTCCTTTGTGTGCATTTCCTTACCTCTTTAGGGTTTTGTTGTTTTTAAGTTAGGTTCTTAAGTCACAGCCACTGTGAAGCCTGCCGGAGTTAGAACACCTGCCTGGTATGCACAAGACCATGACTTAAGACACCTAGTCCTCAAAAACAAAAGCAAAGCAGGCAAAACCCCAAAATAAAATCCTCTACAATGTTGGGGGGTGGGATTCTTGTACACTAATGGCTGGGGTGTAAACTCATACAGAGATGACATAGGAGTGTGAAATTTCCTCAAAAAATTAAGAAGAGAGCTACCATAGGAGCTAGCAATTCCCCGTGTGTGTGTGTGTGTATGTCCTCAAATGTGTGTGAAAGAAACAAAATCAGTGTCTCAAAGTGAGATAGGCACAGGCATGCAGCTGGCTCATAGCAGTCCACAGATGGAAACCCTCATATCTATCCATATGGGATGGCTGAAGAAAATGTGAAATAGGCATAACAATAAAGAGAACTCTGCCCTCCATGTGAACATACATGCATCCCAAGTGTATTCTGCTGAGAGAAATAAGACAAAGAGAGACGGAACTAGACCTTCGCACTTACACAGGGAACTTAAGAGAATGTGACTGCTACAGAAAGAGAAGGGAATGGAAGTTACCAGGGACCAAAGGTGAAGGAAGATGGGCAGATGCTGGCCAAAGGGCAGAAAACTGCAGCTCTAACAGGAGCATGATCTGAGGACCTAATGGGTAGCATGGTGAGTCTGTTTTGAAGTCCTGTGTCATGTATTCGAGATTTGCTATGTCAGTGAAATGCAGAGTGAAGAGGTGGGTGTGTGAACTGAGAGTAAGACACTCCTTCCTCCATATGCATTTCCACTAAATACCATGGAACCCACGTTAAGCATGGTCATATTTGCCAGTTCTATCACAGTAAGCTGAAAACAAGCTTCATTCCTTTCATCAGCGCTGAATGATGGGGTAAGTGACACAGAACCCAGTCCTCTGCATTAGAGGAGACTTTCCTCACTGGCGAGTAGCAGGTATATCGTGGCTGAAGTGGGTATTTGCTACATGCAGAGTGCTGTGGAACTACACAGACACAAGTTTGATCCAACTCAGTGTTTCAATCCATTTTTGCTGTTTTTTTCTTTTTGAGACAAAATCTTGTTAAATCATTAAGTTACTAAGTCTGTGCTTGAATTTACAATCCTCCTGCCTCAGCCTCTCAGAGGATTACAGTTGTGCTGGCTTTCTATTATTATTATTATTATTATTATTATTATTATTATTATTATTATTCTCACAGACACAAACAACATGCAGTGTATTTTAGAGTAGTTTAGAGATATTAGGAACATAAATTTTCTAAGGAACGAAACAGTGTCAGATCATCAGTTTGTTACACACCTGTTGATTAGAGATTTTGCAAAGGCAAGCAGAAACATGGAAATGACACCCAGGATTTGCAGTCAGATTTATTTATGTCCACAGGTATTGATTGAGATCATTCCAAAATATCAGGCCCTGATCTCTGGTGGTCTAGGGCTTGTGTGGGGTAAGCAAGCTGGAAGTACAAGGGCACCTTAGCTTGCCAGTTGGGGACTTTATCTTATAATGTGCGTCATAGTGACCTGTTATGAATCACAGTGACAGCTGCTTCTAAGAAACAGGAGGAACAGGAACTGCAACAGAAACAATTACCTGGGCAACAAAGAAACTGAAGTGTACTGACTGGGGGCCATTTTCTGTCACATTTCAGTTTCCCTGGCAAATGTCTGCTGGGCATAGTACATGTGATCTTCTGAGACAAGCCCAACTAGAAGCAGTAACAATGGGGATGTCAGTGATCCTAGGATGGGCCCTAAACAAGCTCCCAAGATTATCTTATTACAGAGTTTTTTTCTAAATTGTTTTTAGGACATTTAGTGGTTGATTGATTGTGTCAACTTGAAGCTTAAGACATTTAGAAGACATTTGGAAGCTTAACTAAATCAGCTTAGCAGTTCTACACCCTAGGGTACAGAAGACCTGTCTCATCACTTGGATGTATAAAAAGGAAGGAGGTTGGATTAGGTTCCATTCTTTAGAAGAGCTCCAGTCTTTGCCTTCAGCTTAGGAGTCACCTCCTGATTTCTAGCACAGACTCTTTAGTTTCTGTCTTAGATCCTTCAGGCCTCCAGCATAGACTCTTCAGCCTTCTGTCACAGACCCATTGGCCTGTTGCTGTGGACTTGCATGGGGCACTGCAGTGAATTCTGGACCTTGGATTGAAGCCTTCAGTCTCCAACATGCAGACCCCCTCTGCATGCATCCTAATCCGACTGTGGCTGACCATCTTAAACCAATCTTGTCATTCCTTATACATTTGCGTATGTTGTGTTATGCTGTTTTCTCTAGTAAAACCCCAACTAATACAGGCAGAGACATAACTGAGGCTTGTCTGTCCTGTAACATTATTCTGTCAAGGTAGTGAGGGAGTTAATCTGATCTGATCTAAGAGTGTCCCGTGTGCCTTGGGTGCTCATGAAAGCTTAGTCTAATGTTTGGTTATTTTATTCTCTTGGGGCAACTATTCATAACCTTTAAGGCAACCCCCCCACATATATCAGGGAGAGGGGAAGAAAGGACTGGGGTGAGCAGCCTGAAAAGACACAAAAATCGAGGGGAGTAGGTGTGGAGCAATCTTGTGAATGGTGTCCCCAGGCTTCAGCCACACGTGGGCCAGTCAGCGTTCCCCTCAGAGTGAGCCTTGGGGAGGTGTCCTGATAAATTCTCCAGTGGATCTAAGGCTGGATTTCTGAAACTTACAGAGGTAGTTTATGTGTGTGCAGGAATGTCTGCAGGTATAGCTGGCCTTTTACCTGGTTATAAGCTGTTTCATTTTATTGTATTATTTTACTTTCACAGGTAGGCTAATGAGTGGTCATAGGGGTTGACAATCTGAGTAAATATCATTGTTTTTGTGAACTCAAGAAATACAGATTGTATAAAAACCAGTAGATCCAAGAAATTTGTAGTGTTTTTTTCTTTCAATACGTTTCTGCCAGATATCACAACACAGCTTTTGTGCCTTTCCATAAGGCTGGTTGGAAGTGTCATTAATCAGAAATGCTTTTAAAAGAAGGAATGAGTTTTTAAGCCTCTTGGAAGTTGACTCTAGTTCCATTGTGAGGAGGGGCTGGCTGACAGGAGCCAACTGAAGACAGAAGGAGGCATTGTTTATGTCCATGCAGGTATACCAGCAGGCTGTAGGGGACGAAGACTGAGGCAACATACATGAAGGGAAATCGTGGTTGCATTGATAACTCAGAGACTTTGAACTAGTTTTACAGGCTAGAAAGGTTTAGCAGTTTGATAATCTACACTATTTACTCCAGGTGCTGTGACAGAACTGAAAGGGACAGAGAAATATTGGAGCAAAAGTGTTGTAGAGCATCCCTGACAATGATGGCGAGTTCTTAACTGCTTGTGGCAGTTGAGTCCAAGTGAGTTGAACTTTTGTCTGAGGATTTTCTTGGTTAAGGAGGTTTATGTGAGCAACTTGCAAGCAGAGAAAAGCATCTTTTAAATCTAGAACAGTTCAAAAAGGGTGTATGGGCTGGGAGCCACAGAGTGCAAGATGATGACTGTGTTGTTGATGGCACAGAGATATGTGCAAGATAATTAGCAGCCTATCAGGCTGGTGTGTGGCAATGCCTGTTTGTGCTTCCTGTGACACATGGTGAGGCAGCATGGTTGATGGCCAAGCCCAGTGGTGAGTCTTTAATTTATACCTCTGAGAGGAGAGTTTTCAGAACTTCAGGTTTGCAGTATCTGTCTCAGCCTAATACAGGTATCATCTTGCTCTTAGGGAACAGTCAGAGTTGAAAGTTCAAGCTAAACAAGAGGGAGGCTGACTATCTTGGTGCAAAGGAAATAGTTGCTTCTAACTTGAAGAGGTCATTTCTTCCCAGAAGTGGTATCAGTACTGGCTTATACAGGAATTCATGTTTTGTGAGATGTCAGGCTGCAAGTTTGTACCTGTCAGAGGAAGCAAAAAGGAAGAGTCTCAGTTGCCCCAGTGATGGTACTGTGGATTCTTGATGGTCCAGCTGAAGAAGTTAGTGTGGTCTGGCTAGTCTGAGCCCATCTGACTGATAAAAGGATTGTCTTCTGTTTCAGGTTGAAGCTTCTGAGAGTTATATTTTTATTTATTTGTTTATATTTTTATAGTCTTTACAAGTCATAGTCATAGATGATATGGTCATCTATCAGATTGGATTTTCTTGTAGACATCAGGTGCTTTTTTTTTAATCAAGTTTTTGAGTAACAAAAGTTGATGGGCTTTTTGCCCCTCTTGATGTTTTTGAGAAAAGCATTTCACTGGGTTGTTTCTAGGTAAGGCAACCTTTGGAAAGGCCATGGAACTCATTCATCAGGGCTGACAGTCCAATTATTCTCATTCAAAATGTGGATATTTCTATGTTGAGTAGACTCAAAAGGAATTGCTGGCAGTCATCTTGGGTGCATGTTAAATGATGCCATCTTATCAGGATAGGCATAGCTGTGAAGCAGAATGTTTTTGGGGTGGGGCTCTATGGCCAACTGCAGACAATGGCTAACTTGAGCCAGTTCAATTGACTGCAAGTAATGAGTCAGGAATGGGGTTAAAGCTGTAGGTATTGGCAGCAATCATGGTGGCTGATGAGGGTGCTGAGATGGAATTCTCAGCAGAAGTGTGCCTCTTTTTCCTTTATATTTATTTGAGATGCACAGAGTGGTTTAATTTCATTTTTAGCTTCATAAAAGCTCTTTTTGCTGTAGTCAGGGTCTATGGGTTTTGACTAATAAATTCCAATCTCTTACTTCCTATGTGTGTGTTCTGGACCACTGAACAATGGTGCAACAGAAAAAGGGTGGGTGCCCCTCAGAGAGAGACCATTCAGATGCCTGCCTTCTAGTGCCCCCTCATGGGAACTTAGTTGCAGCTTAGCTAAGGAAGGTGTGAGGTCTCTGTTATGCCTTATGTCGATTTCCATAGAACTGCAGGTGTGGGCCCAATCAACCACCACAACCAATGCTTCCTATTCTTGTTTCACAGATGGAGTGGCCTATTGCTTACACTATCCATTCCACTCTCTCTAACATTCATTTAACAGGCACTGAGAGACAAACATTCCAATCCCTCTTTCTCTTGAGAGAAGCCTTAACTAATGAGGGTTGATCAACATCTACTTCTGTTCAAACTGAGCAAGACTAACAGATTGACTAATGAGCACCTGTGGGGGTCTTACTCATAGAGTGTGTCTTCCTCCATTTAGAGTCTAATGTGAGATGCTCAAGAGGGGAGCCAGGACTCCTCATCGAGACCACTGAGGGGACTCAAGAAATCTCAAGGTTGCACCTTTCTGTAGGGACCTGGAGAGGTCCTTGGTCCGTCCATGACCAGTTACGCATCACAGTGACCAGCTCTTTCTAGGAGACAGAAGAAACAGGAGCTATTCCCTGGGCAACTAAGAAACTAAGGTATACTTGTAAGGGGTCATTTTCTGTTACAATTTCACCAATCAATTGAGGGTGCCCTGATTAGCAAATCCTTGGGAATGAAACTTAAAGAAATTTTGTGAAACTGGGAAGTATTCATTCTAATCCTATATTGCTAAGATATCTTAGTGCCTAACTTCTTTTTCACAGCAGTTGAAAAGCTGTCACAAGGTATGTGTTTCCATATATGTCATTTTCTCTATGTCTATGTCATTTCCAAGCTCAGGAGAGTTTGTCTTCATTGTTAGTCAAGATACAGGTCTTTTTTAAGGTTTTCATGTTCAAGTAACAAAACAGGAAAGGAGCTAGTTCTTCTTTCTTCCTTAGTAATCCCTTATCTCAATTCAACTGGAAGGCTGTGGTTTTACGTGTGTTGTCCTACAATGCTTGTTAGTAATGCCTCTTGTTTCCTAAAGGTATCTGGAACTGAAAGACATGACGAGGTCATTACTATTACTTGAAAGTGACAATCGAACCATTGCCCCTCAAAAGCTGAGGTGACTTTTTAAAGTGAGATTTATTCAATGTTGCTTGTTAAGATTTTACCTCTGAAGGTAGAATAAACATAATTAGCAGCTAGGGTAAAAGATTTGTGGGGGCCAACAGGGGGCTGGGAGGCAGGAGGAGGAGATCAGCACAGGACACACCCAGACCTGCTTCCTCAAGCTCTCAGGGTAGAACCAGGTACGCACCTCTCCCTCTGTGTCAGTGCCTTACTGTGTTCCACTTTCAACTCAGTCTACTCACTGCAATGTGGCCTTGTGTCCTCCTCTTTCCTGCTCAGGTGACACTTGTCCTTTTTTGCTTTTCATATCTACTGAAGTTTGTCTGGTAGAAGACAGGTAGATCTTTCGCAAGTAGAAAAGAGATCTAGAGATGGAAGAAGCAAAAACAAAGGGAAGGGGAGGAGATGTAAAAAGAATTCTGTGTGTTTTATCCATGTGCCAAATCCCCAGAATGAATGCCATCAGTATGTATTGCAAACACTTACTAATAAAACTCTTAATTTTTTTGCTGGTACAGTATATAGTGGTAAACTATTGACTCCTTACTTCTGAAGGAGAAGCTCATGAGGTAAAAAATTATGCTTCATTAACTTAGATATCCATAAAATTAAAATAGTGCAGGCTCACAAATCTCTGTTCATGAGTCAAGAGGTATTTTTTAATTGTTCATGTTGCATTTAGTCATATGTCAAGAAATTTTCTTAAAAAATTTTAAACAGAAAAAAGTAAAAATAACAATAAAACAGAGTTCCAAAACAAGTTAATAGAAGAGTAAGAATAATTAAGGAATCAAGGACCAGAAATATAGCTCAGCAGTACAGCGCCTGCCTGACAAGTTCTACTCCTGATACCCAAAAGAAAAAAGAAAGCCAACGAAATAAGACCTGGCTGCTGTCTTCTGAAGTCTAGCAGCACACTGAGGAGGGAGTGATATAAAGCTATTCATGCAGAGTTATATTCAGTGTGATCTCGTAGTGCCATAGAAATTCATAGCTAAGCAATGTCACCCGGGTCCAAGGTTGGGGAAGTCACGAGGCATGCTTGTCCTGTCTTGGACCTCAGTTCAGGGGTAAATGGACCTATTCAGAGAGAGCAAAGACCCCCTACCATATGAGCTGGAGGGGCAGCTCAGGTTTTCCCGCTTTAATGGGGAGCTGTGACTACCCAATCATAACCCAATCATAAAAGGAGTAATTATTTTGTAAAAAATAGATAGACGTTATGCTTACACAGTACTGTCAGCAGTCATATATTTCAGTCTAAAGTTTCATACATTTCAGTCTTGGAGTACTAAATGTAGTCATCCCCACACTGCCTGCTCACACTCGCAGTGCCTTTTGCTCAGGAGAAAGATCAGAGTCCCTTGTCCTCTGTGACCTCACTTCCCCTGGTGCTGGTAGTAAACAGATATGCATGTTGGATCTGCGGTGCAGACTACTCTCTCCCACTGTACCCAGGTGTGCCCAATGCAGCACACTCCTAGCAATTGGCATGTTATGGTTGATACATTGTGTCAACTGGATAAGTTTAGAAGTTTAACTGAGAGACTCAGCAGGGAGCCAGGGTCCTTACTTTGGAAATATCCTCATCCTGTGCAAAGGAGGGCAAGAAGATTTTGTTAGTGCTATGCCTGACTTGGAAGGAGCAGGGCGGAAGTGGGGTGGGGTTGGGGGTGGCATCCATGTACCATAAGGGAGAAGAAGAGGCTTGTTTTCTCTTCCTTTTGCTCTGGCTGCTGCCTTGAAGTGTTGCCCCAGTGCTATGCCACCCTGCCTTGGAGCCAGCTGACTACGGACTGAGATTTCCAAAAACTGTAAGCAAAACAAACCTATCCATGCTTCACTTTGGGTGTCGGGTATTTTGTCTCAGCAACAAGAGAAAAGTATCCAGGGCATGGCAGTACCCAAAATTTTGAAATTTCTTTTCTCTACATATTTACTCCTTTGTTGCTTGTTGTAACTAATATATTTGGAGAGACAAAGGACTTGCTTTTTTGCTATAGGAAAAGTTTTCTTACATGAGACTATTTGATACTAGTTTGAAAGCATACTTGCTGGATTTTCCCTTAATCCTGTGTCGAGGGTTTGGAGAAAAACGTGATGTAAATGTGTTAGACTCAAAGGCAAAGTGGCCGCCCTGAGACCTCTGATGTTGGTGGAGAAGGAGCGCTGTAACCCAGCTGGGAGAGAGAGCCTGATGGATCACCCTGCGGGTAAACTCTGGCACGACAGCTGCCACTGGGGTCCCCGGTCCGGGAAGGAGCTGGAGGTTATCACCAACGGCAGGTTAATGGATTGCAGTGGGATTACCGCAGTGACCCCCACGGGTTCTTTAAACGTGATCGATCACAATGTAATTATCAAGGCAGAATAGCAATTAATTTTCATTAAGCTGGAGGTCACTACTATTTTTGTTAGAGAAAATGGCTATTAAGTTGTGATGTAAGAGATTTAATAGTTTTCTGCCATTGAAAACCTTAGCTTAACTCTCTGATTTCATACGGGCAAGGGAGCTATTATAAATCTACATTTTCTCTCCACATAGTAGTGATGTAATGATAAGCACAAATAAAGACCACTTTGCTTGTGTGTCTGTGCTTTTGTGTGTGTGTGTGTGTGTGTGTGTGTTATGGGTAGCAAAAGTATAGCTACAAAACTATTTTAGAGAGAAAGGAAAAAAGTTGACACATTTGATAGATTGGCTCATTTGCTGGCTATCATACTTTTATATATTTTATCATTTTTAAAATTGATTTTTATTAAATATATTAATACATCCTGGATTTTTTAAGAATAAGAGCATTGGGAAGAAAAATACCTAAATGTTGAAGATTGACTTAAACATTGATAATTTCACACTGTCGCTATCACACATTTACTTAACTAGAAATAAAATTAAGTTCTATGTTTAAGTTCATGATCATCTGTAGTTGCTATCAAAGAACATGAGTGCAAATACAAGAAGTCCAGTTGGGAAGGATTTTGCAGATTGCAGGGATTGCAGGCAGGGATCTTTACTAAGCAAGCATGGGCCAGGGCTCTGAGAACCTTCTCAGCCAGCGTGGCGGCCCGCAGCTGGATGGGGCACAATTCAGCTTCTTCTCCAGGAGGCCCCCTAGTTTCCCATGGTGGAAGACCAAGGTGGGTCCTTTCTGGGCCCTGCCAGGAGCAAGGGAAGAAAGACATTTGGAAACATGCCGAGTGTCCTCTGCCATCGAGGCCCAATCTGCAGAAGACAACTTGGGACACTGGCCACCCGGAGGACGGGCATTTCTCAGACTCCAATTCCTGCTGTTCTTCCTGATTTGCCTAACGGGTAGGGACACGCTAGGAGACACAGAGTGTCACAGTGCAGAGACCGAGGCCTTTGACAGGCTCCGACTGAGCCCGAGGTTACAGAGCACTTCTCATTTCCCTCCCTCACAGGCTGTGAGACAGGAGTGAGGGTTCTGTTAGGCATTGAGGACCGCAGCCCCCAGATGGAGTTGGCAAGCACAAAATGCAGTGTGCTGTGTCCTGTCCCTCCAGGAGCCCTTCCCTGCTAGGCGTCCTTTGGTTGACAGGGGCCTCCACGGGGCGTGGTCAGGCAGGCCATTGGCTCAAGGGCACATGGAGTTTGCATGGACACTGCGTAGACAAAACTAGAAAAGCATGGAGTCTCCTGAGGGTGGAGATTATGGTGCTCATCCAGTGGCCCGCTCTTGCTTCTTAAGTTCTTAGAAACTCCTAGACAGCCTTCTTGGATATCCTACTGAGAAGTCCCCTCAGTTAGGGGAGCTTTACTTCCTCGGGTTTATAGCTTTTATTTCCTTGCCTTTATGTCTTTTACTTCCTTGGTTTTATATCTTTGAAGTAAAGTTGCTTACATAGCACTCCTTCATCCATGGTTTCTTTCACCGTCACCACCGGCATTCTGGTTATACTCACAGGGCATCCTTACAACTGGAAACAGGTACTTATGACAAGAAAATATGTAAAAAGAAGGAAAATGTAGTAAGTCGGAAACTCAAGTCTACATGGTGGGAGGAAGAGTATCGATGAATAAATAAATGAAGGTACAATAAAATCTTTCACTTTACTACTAGTAGTTCTAAAAATCAATGCTTCAGTGAGAGTCAGAGCAACACAGGAGCTCATCGGGCCCCGAGGGAGAGCAGGAGAACCCCAGCTGGGTCATGGAACAGCAAGCTTAGGAGGGGTCTCCGGGACCCTCTGCTGTCCCCTGGGGGGTGGTGCAGTGATGTGCAGGTAGGGACACTCATTTATAAGAAGCATCCCCTACTCCAAGGGAAGCACCAATTTTTTTTTATAAAGAAGTATACTTTATAGACTAAGTCACCTACATAAAATACCCAATTAAAGGCCGAGAAGCCTGTCTTAATTTCCATGTCTCTGAGACAAAATACCCAACACCCAACACCAGAGAAAAAATATTTATTTTATCTCAAGAGTTGTAGAGTTGCAGTCCCTAGTCAGCAGGTTCCAGGCAGGTGGCACGGCTGAGGGGGCACCGTCCGTGCAGAGCAAGCAGGAAGGAACAGCCTGCCTCCTGCACTCACTCCCTGTGTGTTCCACCCAGGCTACAAGCCTGTTGGTCGGAGCCACCCAGCCCTAGAGTGGGCTTTCCTACCAGTCACACCCAGAGCAGAGCTAGGCCAGCCAGTACACTACCCCAGCCCACACCCCTACTCCACATTCACACAGCCGTGGTCCAGCCACCTCTGGGACCCGGAGAGCCTGTGAGGCTTAGGGCAACATTAGCTAGAAGTCACAGCCACACAAAAGGAGGCAAGGGGAAAAGTAGTGCGGAAAACGGTCAGAAACAACAGTAGGTATGAACACAGGTACTCCAATGACATTCTACCTTCGAATAGTCTAATTATGCCACATAATGGGAGAACAGTCAGAGTGGATTTATAAGACCCGACTCTGCATATTCTAGAGGAAAACCTCTTTAAATGTCAAGCTTCTAACAGTGAAAGGTGAAGGGAGGGAGAGAGCTGCAGCATGGCAATGCTGGCCAAGGAAAACCGGGTGACTGCATTCACTTCAGGCATGGCAGCATCCAATGAAAGCTGTGAGGAGCGAAGGGGCAGGCCTGTCAGAGTGGCCAGACTCTGACTGCAGGGAGAGGGCACTACCCACCGGGGCTGAGGCAGAGGAGCAGAATCTCCCACTGCTGGTGCAGGTACAGCGACTGGGCCCTTTGGGCACCCTCAGCAGTTTGTATGGGGTTGGACATTCCAGTCCTGCTCAGTGGCCTTACACTGAAATGATTTCCAAAACACACATCTGCACAATGACCTTTAGAGGAACGCACGTAGCAGAAGTATTAAATGATCACACAGCTCTGGAAGAAACCCAGAAGTCCTTCCTAGATGAATCCATGAAATGTCACTCAAATGCAGCACTCCATTCTCTGTGTCTCTAGGGCTTCACTCTGGGCCTTCATTGATGGTTTGATGGCTGTCACAGTCAGCACAGGCCTTCACTTTGTCTTCTCCACTGCTGTCAAAAAACGTTCACACTTGATTATGAATCCAGCACAGTAGTGCTAAAAACAAATATCAGATTTCAAAGCTAAGAGACCTGTATGACCACTGACAGTGTGGTGGTTTTTAGGATCAGGATGGTAAAAATGTCCCAGTGAAGATGTGAATCCCACATGACCTTTGGTGCCAGCCCCGGCATGCTGGACCCTGCATGACGTCTTTCCCTCAGGTTTCAACGCACTCTAGCGGCGATCCAGGGTGTGAAGCCACTCCTAGCATTGGGCTTAAACTTCTATTATAGTTAATTTATTCTTTTCTTGTTTCTCTATGTGGACACTTAATGAAATATTTGTTTTTGCTTCATACACAACCATGTAATTTGAAAATGTCTAGATTTACATTTTCTGTGGCTTGTACTCCTGTTACCGACATATTTGTGTACATATGTTGTTTATGTTCGGTAAGGGAAACCATTCGAATTTAATTTATTTTGTGGCTTTTACTGATATATTTACTTTTCCTTTCTTTACTGGTTTGAAGTTAATATTTATTTGTTTTCTAACTTGGATTTTTTTTCACTGTCAGTATTTACTGCTGAATTCCAATAAATGCTTTAAAGTGCTGAATTAAACAAAGTCAACGGTTAGCCTGTTGATGGAGTTTCACATTCCTAGCCCACCACGTTAATTATATATTAGTTATATATTAATTATGTATTTTGTGAATGTGATATGCTTTCTTTCAGGAATATGAGATGATGCTATAGGTCTGGAAGTTATTTCCTGTGGAAGAAGTGTGTTGTATAATGCATGAACACAAGAAAAATAATGTTTCACAGTGTTAAAAAAACTTTGAAACTGCTTTCAACAACTTTACAGTGAGGTAATATCCACCACACCCAAGATGTATTTAAAAACAGGATTCTCTTACTGTGCCACGAAGGCACATAGGAAAAGGATAGAACTTGGCTAAGGTGCGGCTCTCGTCCCATCTCTGTGTCATGTTAGGGTTGTTCATATCGCGTTCTCCTATGCAGTAGAGTTGTAGGCTTGGCTACATTGCCCCGCACCGACTACTTGTGTGATGCTGCAGTCCCCCGGCGCGGGAGTGTGGTGTGGAGGCGGATGAGCCGCGCCGCAGCTCCTTCGCCCAGAGGCCCGGGGGCGCCCAGAGCTAGGCGCTGGGTGGTGGTGGCACCGGACGCATGCGGCCCTGCTGCCTGGCCTGCATGGGACACCAGGGAGCCGGGAAACACGCCCACTCCCACCCGTGTGTCGTGGTACCTTTGGCTTTGTAATTTTGCCTTAGCACAGGTTTTTTAGATGAATTACAGCAGCCGATCTCCTATCAGTTCATACATTTTGACTCTAAACGCTTGTGGTTTCTGAATAAAAGCTAGAGGATGAAAGTTGACAGTTTCATGCTAAGTATTATATGGTATCCATTATTCGTGTGGTAGTATATCATTGTAATCAAAAGGAGCTGCGGAAGCTGGCATGCATACAACTTTGACCAAGGAAAAAAAGAAGAAGAAAAAGAAAATCTGCTATTAAAATAAATTACCTTCATTTTTGCAAGACGACCTACTATTACTTATATGTTACCCAATAAAAGCACAACACAAGACCACAGTGTTTATTTCCTATCTGGAGTAATTGCTCACTAATGTGGTTCTTTTAGAGTTTCTCATTAATTTCATCTATTAGATTTCTAGATAATTTCCCCTATATAGATTTTCCTGCTAAACTTAAATCATATCAGACATTTAAAATCTTATAAAGGACATTGTAAATCTTATTAATTTCTCACAACTCACTTACATGGGTGTAAGAGTTTCTTATTCAAGGATTTTAGAATATTAAAATGAGTAATTTAATCTGGAAGTTAAGTACTCTGCCAAGGATGTCATAATAACATTTGAGACTCGAAAGCTGTAAAACTGTAAGCAGTGTACAATGTAACAAATTTAAATAACATACAGCATCCTGTTGCTTTAGCGACCTACACAATTGTGTTTTGACTCCCTTACCATTCATTCTAGTAAATTCATCTTCCAATGAATGGGAGGATTCTCTGAATTAATGTCTCAGTGACTAAAACAGGAAAAAGTCTTCATTTACTTCATGTAAACTGTGATCCTTAGCCATTGTTCTATTAATCTATCATTGTGCAGTGTGACTCAGAAAACTTTTCCCTACACATTTTACACTGCTGGCACAGTCTCTGGTGCAGGTTATACATAGAAATATTCACGTGGTAGAAATGAATGTAACCATGTTCCAGAATAGCATCATTTATGGACCCTGAAGTTTAAATTTTGTATAACTTTCACACCATGGTATAGTCTTTTTTCTTTGAATATTTTCCAGCCATTTAAAATACATAAAAAATTTGAGCTGTTAGACTATACAGAAACAGAAACAAAGGATGGATTTTATCCAGGAGAACCATTTCATCAGTTTTGGAGTATATGAATAAGTGAATATGAAATTAGACCTTTAAAAAACACAGAGAGAGATTTGTTACTGAATTTCAGTCATAAGAAGTGTTTAAATTATGCAGTAGTTCATGTAAGAGAGAAATGATCTCAAAGTTATCTTCAAAGATTTGAGAGAAAGAATGTAATATTGCAGAGAACTCAGACATTAGAAAAAGTCCTTATTGGGGAAAACATTGTCTCTTACAACTCCGAAAGTTCCTTTCTCTCTGATTCTCAGTTTTCCCATACAAAAGATGAACAAGTATTTCTAAAAGGTAAGACAAAGCTGCGCATCTCCGGCTTCACATCTCTGGCTAAAATCAGTCTGGAGAGATATAGGGCTACTGTTGTAAATGTTAAAAACATAATACCCCACAAGTAACATGCCTGTTCCATGTTAATCACCGGGTTATCGCAAACTGTTTCAGTTTATACATATTGGATACCTGCGTTGATTCAATTTTATCAGAACGTTAGAGGTGCTGTCCTCGCAGGCTTAATTCTGATTCAGTACTGATATGGGTTAAGAAAACTCACGCCAACAATGTCTCCTAGGAAAGGTTCCAGAGATGTTAATCTGTTTCCGTGACAACACACAATGCAGTAGAGCTGAAATGTGACTGATTTCATCAAAGTACACCCAACTGCAAAGCTGGGTTAAAATCATAATTAATTCTGGGTGTATATTTAATATCACAGGTTTTTTTAATCATTCAAAGTTTATTTTTAAGATATATTTTTGGCTCAGTAACATTCACATTCCAAAGTTATGTGTTGTCCAGGAGTTAAGTAAAACACTCAAAGATATACTCTACTCATTACGGGTAAACCTGAAATCTCCCAAGTAGAAAATAAGCAAAACTTTGGCTTAAACTACTATTTTCATTTTCTTTTTTTTTAAATTTTATTTAAAGAGATAAAAAAAACAGAATGAAGGATAGCAACAATACAGAATTCCAAGGAAAAAAGGAAAAGAACAACAATAAAAAATCCTAAGAAATTGTTACTTGACAAATTACATACTGACTTCTTGGAAATAGTTGTTCAAATTACAAAGTTAAAACACGTAAAGTAGACATTCAAACAGTGAGACTGTTAACAGTTCTGCTCCACGATCTGACAAAAATAGCAATATGGTCATCCATCTTACCCACTCAAATATACATGCAATTATATCAATAGGGTAAAATTAAACACAACAAAACAGAACAAAGCCGATCACAAGAAAGCAATGTAAGACACATAAATTTCAAAACTAGACAATCGGAGATATTCACTCTCTATCGTATTGACTCTTGTTTTCTTCCTAATAGTTGTCCATTTTGTCACATACAGGGAATTCACAAGAAACAACATAGTATGGAATTGATCTGAGCAGGATGAGGAGGGCATTTCAGGTCTTCAAGACCAGACAATAGGGAAGCCAAAAATGGGTGTCATAGTGTCTCTCATTCTCCTCAAACCAGCTTCATGTGTGTTGAACTTAAACAAAACAAAACAAGCTAAAATCACTTTGAACAAAGAGTGATAGTTTTGCTGGAACTATTTTCATTTTCAAATCTCTATAAAACTTAGTAGAATCAATGTTTTATTCTGTTCTTTGCAGCACATGTGTTTGCAATGAATTCATCTGCTCTTAGTAACCTTCACTATCTTGTATTTCTAATTGAGTTATAGTTTAGTAGGGGGTTAGTATACCAGAGATGCATGGGCTCATCACCTTGTCAGATTCATTCCGAAAGAATAACGCACGTGGATCCTTCACTAATCAGCCTGGAATTGGCCTCGCCAGTGTGGAGCATGGGGCACTGGCGCACAGACCCACAGAGATGAGACAGCAGCTGCCCACTTTGCATTTTGTTTGTTTTGGATAATTTCCCCTGCTTTTTAAAATAAAAGATCAAAACGGTTTCTTTGGCAATCAAGTATTTTTTTTCCTAAACAACTTTTCAATGAGTTTAGTATAAATGAATCTGAACCATATGGAAACTGTTCTCCTTTCAGAATGCACTGCTGTAACGGGAAAAGTGTTCATGAGATTGCATTTTGGCTTTTAAAAATTTGAAAAATATTTTCAGAAATAGTTTAACAGTTCCAACTGTGGTGTGTTCATCTGTTCCTGGTATAACACACATCAAAAGAAGGTCTTGGATCCAAACGACTCTAGGGCATGGTTAATTAGAGTGATATCCCGACTCTGATGTTCATCAAGGCCTCTCCGCAGTCAGGGAAATGGCCAGTGTCTCCAGGACCTGGAGAAGGCAGATAAGGAATTGGTTGTGGCAGCTGGAAAAAAAGGAGCAGTTTTTGATCACCAAAGCAGAGCTTGCTTCCCTTTTTATCAACTCCATCCCCAGTGAGCTTCTTTCCTGGAGCCATGGAGGACCTGGTCACGGCGTCCCTCTCCCTACCCAGCTCTGACACAGCTGAGAACTGAGACCACAGCCAGGAGAGGGAAGGCACAGAAGATGGAGTACAGCCTGGTTGGCCCTAGGAAAAGGTGGTCTGGGCAGCTTCCTGTGAATCTGGCGCTGTGCACTGATTTGGGCAGCTCTGAATTCACACGGTGAGCCGCTGTGTGTCAGAAGGACGGCCGTTAGGACACACAGCTGCTGGGAGGCGATCAGGTTTAGACAAGATTGTGAGGTGGAACCCTCATGGAGGGATCCGTGTCCTAATAAGACAGGGAAGAGACACCAGAGACCTCTCTCTGCAGTGCAAAGGCACAGTTAGCAGGTGACTATCCACACTGAGGAAGGAGAGACGCCTACAGAACCCAGCCTGGCTGGTATGCTGACCCCAACACCATGAAAAGATGAACCCTGTGGTTTGAGCCACCTTGCTGCAGCTTCTTGTTAGGGCACCAGGCTGTCACACCAGAAGACAACCCATTTGAGGGACACTTCAAGTCTGCATGGAGGGCAAGCATCTAAAGTTCACCTCCGCCTGGCTCGATAGGAAGGAAGAGAAGGACACTAAAGGGTTTTTGACAGATTCCCTCACTGCCTGGATTATTAGTTTGCTAGGCTGATCCACAAAGGCGGTTAAGATGAGGGCTTCAGCAACAGAACCTTATTTTCACACAGTTCTGGGCCACAGTAGTCTGAGAGCAAGAGTTGGGGTGAATGAAGAGTCTGTGCCAGCCTCTCCACTTGGCACATAGATGGTGTCTTCTGCCCTGTGTCTCCATGTCATTGTCCCTCTGTGTGGGTCTGCATGCAGATTTTCTCATGCTGACATCAGCCGTCCTGGTAAGAGTCAACCCTAGTGACACCATTTAACTTAACCATGTATGAAAGGACCTTATGTGGTCGCATTCTGAGATAACAGGGTGACCCTCTCAGCTGCCCTAACAAGGGGAGAGACAATCAGGGAACACAGTGTAACCCCAGTGAATGGTAACTCATGAATCAAAACTCTACCTTTGATTAGTGCGCGGGGATTCTTGATGAGAAATCCTGTGCTTTTCCTTCAGGAACTCGGAGGTTAATCTGTCTAGATCCGCGTCTCTTACAGGCTCACTCTTCAAAGGAGGCAAAAGACTGACAGGACATAAGACATCATAACAGCACAGTGTGGTCCCCGCGGGTGGGTATGAGCAGGGAGCTCACGGACTCACGCCTGGAGAGTGAATGCCAAGGACCGTGAGGAAGCTTTCATGGTCTCCAAAGGAACACATGTCAGTACGAGCACATTCCCGTGCGGTCTTGCTGGGATGATGGACTGTTCACAACACTTACCCAGAGCCTGCCTCGGAAGAAGGTAGAGCTGAAAAATCTTACTTCATTTACCATGTGGGGAAAATATAAAGTTACACAAACCTGAGGCTCAGTCTCTCAGAGAATAGCATTTGTTGCTTTATTCTTGGGCAGATTAGTAATTTACAGTATTGGCAGTTAAGATCAGGGATTTTTATGTGTGGTTTCTTCTCTATGATTTTCAAAATATTTTAATTACCATTTCCCCTTTGGCACAAAGAGTTTAAACACAGATACTTCTTAATGGTCTGTAGTGGATACTAAATCCCACTATTTTGAAAATTTAAAACAGGGATTCTGCTTTTCTTTCTAACACCTTCAAGGACAATGCAGTTTGGTCCTCGCTCCAGAACTGAACCCTAAGGCATCAGCTGGGGCCTCCCAGGTCCCTCCCAGCTCAGCCCGTGGGTGCTAAGTGTGATCAAGGATGACTTGTGACTGTTACACGATGACAGGTCTGCACCTGCTGGCTGCAAGTGGACAGTTAGGAGAGACAACTCCTTGGAGTTCTTCTTGCTCCCTATTCTTCAGGAATAATTTCTCTAAGAAACAAGAGTCTTTACAAAGCAGTCCTCCGAGCTAAAAACCACATTCCTTCAATAAAGAATTTTCATTTAGTAATTTTAAATTACTGTTATCCCAATTGCTGTGAGGTCTTCTGTTGAGTAGCCTGGACTCTTACTAGGAAGTCAGGAAATGTACTTCAAGAGCTCTCCCGAGGTTAGGATTTATGGCCTGAAGTTGGTTCATAGTGGTCCTGCGAGCATTACTAAGGACTGTCGGTTTTATAATATATCAATTATGTTAGAGAAATTTTTCTAGTTTTTGAGGAAATGGTCTTTGGGCTCTTTCATCTCCTTACCTGACCATGCTGTGTGCCCCTGGAGCGAGCAGCAGTCAGGAAGGAAGCTGAACCAAAGGAAAAGCTTGACTTTCTGCAGGTCCAGTGTTGAGATCTGGTTTCCTCTCCTCTCGTCTTCCCCAGGCCCAAGGATGCCCTCAGTACTGGAGAGACAGCACAGATGCCCGCCTGCTCAGGGTGGCTTTGATGCCCAAGCATCCCATTGCAGATAAAAATTCAAGTTGTTAGATGTTGATTAAATTTTAAAAATTAGAGAACAGATCCTCCGATCTCTGTATTAAACATTAACAATAATTGAGAACAACTGTATTATAAGAGCAGCCTATATGCCTCTTTGGCTCAATAAGCTAAAGTAAATTGGCAGTGGTGAGACATTGTCTGTATTTTCTTGTAACCTGGGCAATATATCAGACTTAAAATCTTTGATCTTCCCTCTACATTTTTGCAGGTGTGACCCTGGGTCGATAAGTCATTCCTTCCAGGTGGGAGAGGGGTGTGACAAGGAGCAGGAGCCATACAAGCAGGATGGAATGACTGGACTCCTACATTTCCAGACAATACTAAGTTGTTTTGTTCCCTTCCTTGATCAATCCATCTTCTGTAATACGTTATTGACCGACCATGAGAGGATCCCTTCTGGCCGCCTGTGTACTTCCTCTGCGGAGCTCGGCTGACTGGGACAGGTGAGCGGGCTTTAGGGACGGGAGGAACTCGTCCCTAGCACCTTCCCCTTTTTGAGGACCACTAGGAAAGATATGAAATGGCTCCTACACAGTAAGAGTCAGTACAAATTAAAAGCTTGACATTTCCTTACAGACAATATGATTTTGAGCTTGTATCCAAAAATACTACATAATGGAAAGTTTTTAATTTAAACTTCTTCAGTAACTAAAGACAAATAATAATAGAAGAAAATATATAGTTCATTTCTATGTGAAACCATAGGTAATACCAACTTGATTCACTCTGCTCTAATTTATTTGGTTTGCTTAAAAATTGTCTGCTGAGAAGGTGCAGGATGACTTCTTGGGAGTCATATTTCACGGCTAGGAAAATACAATGCCTCATAGAAATGCTGCATCTGGAGAAAGTGCTCATTACCTGAGTAGATGATGATTCTTTATCACCATCATTTCTTGGAAAACTGATAAGGTAAGTTTTTACTTGTAATGGTCAAAAAAATTAAAATAGGAAAGTCAGGCCTATATTTGTGTGTGTATTCGTTCCCTAGAAAGATCTCTTCTTGTTTACACTGACATCGTTTTGTCGTTTGGTTACTTTTACATTTGTAGGATTAATTTTTTAAAATTCTCATTACAATATCATTTAATTTTGAACCATTTAATATCCACTATATTCCTCATGTAATTGTGAAAACAGTAAAATAATTTTTTAAAATTTATTTTTCTGCCTTTTTATGATTTCATTGGCCAGTAACAATTTTGAGTATTTGCTGTACATGAGGTTCAGAACTATTTATATGCTGTGGAATGGCTAATTGCATATTTATTACCTCACATGCTGATAATTTTTTTGTGTTAAGTGTACCTGCATTTATATCTTAGCTGTTTTCCAGTATATGGTTAGCTGGTAACTGGAGTTGATGGCGGCTTCTTCAACTTATTAACATAATGTCATTCATTTATTCAAAAACAGAATAATCTTTTTCCAGGATGAATACCATTACATTATATGAATGCATTACACTTCCTTTTCTAGCCAGCCACTGATAGGTAAGTTGATTCCATACTTTGGGTATTGTGTGTAATTCTGCAAGGTATTATAATATCTCTTTAACATATTGACTTAATTTCCCTAGGCAATGCAGACAGTGGTAGGATTGCGAGATTCTAAGGTTGTCTGGTTTTGAGGACCTTCTATCCTGCTTACAATGTAAATGCACTAAGTCAAATCCCCACTGCCTGCTTAGAAGGGGTCTGTTTCCTGTACATGGCCCTATACACGTGTTGCTGTTTTGACAATCATTATGAGGTGATGCCTCACTAAGGTTTTAATGATCATTTTCCAGATGGCAAATAATGATGAGCATTTTTGTGTATAGATTTGCCATTTGTATATCTACAGTTGAAAAATGTTCAATCAGATCCTTTGCCTATTTTTTAAGTCAGTTATCTCTTTTCTTGTTCTTAAGGTGCAGTAGTTTTTATAAAGTTTGTATATCAAAATCTAGTAGATCTATGCATACAAATATTCCATGCCCTCCCATCTGTGCTCTCTTCACCACACAGTAGCTTTTTGGCTTGTTATGGGTAGTGTTTAAATATCCCTCCAAAGTCTCGTGCAGTCACAGAAGTAGCTGAGTCTCGCACTTGTGATTGGTTCCTTATGCAGTGCTGGCATTGGCGTGGGAGTGCTGCCCCCGCGCAGGGGCAGGGCACTGACAGACAATATAAGGGAGGGAAGGAAGTGAGCTTTTCCCCCGTTTATCCCTTTCACTCTTGTTGCCTGCGGCCACCATGAACAGCTGCCCCTCAGCCAGGCCCCCTGCCTTGGAGCCAGCTGAGTATGGACTGAAACCTCCCAGAACTGTAAACCAAGCAAACTTTCCCTCCTTCATTTTGGGCATCAGGTATTTTGCCTCAGCAGTGAGAGCAAAGTAACTAAACAGACTTAACACAATTATATTGTCATTTTTAAGTTTTCAGATTACTCTTTTTAGTTCTTATGTAAAAAAACAAAGAACAAATCAACGTCATAGGGGTTTTGTGCTATTTTTTAGTAGTGTTGTAGTTTTGAATTTTGTTTGAATTCTTTATTATATTTAAGGTGACTTTTATATATAAGAAAAGGTCCAATTTCAAAATATGTGTGTCAATATAAAGTGACTTCCACATTGTTCTGGTATTGTCCTTTTCTCATTGTGTGTTTTTGGAAAATCTGTAAAAATCAGTCACCTGTGAGTGCAGGAAATCATCCCTCATCTCTGTTCTGCTTTTGTGGTGTCCAGGTTGGGTCTCAGGCAGCGCTCTGCTCCTCTTGCTAGGCTGGCTTCACAGAGTACTTCAAAATAACATCATGTGATGTCCCCAGCTTTGTTGTTTTTTCCTAAGATGGCTTTCGTTTTACAGAACCATTTGTAACTCCAAAAGAATCTTAGAAATTTTTCTACAGTTGTGAAAAGATGGCATTATAATTTGGTGGGGAGTGCATTGGGTCTAAATTTTTCGAGGGAATGGACATTTTAACAATGTTTATTCTTTTAGTTCATGAACATGGGAAGTATTTCCATATATTTGTGTCTTAATTCCTCATATCCAAATTTCTGTTTCAGTGTCCAAATATTTTACTTCTGTGATTGAAATTCATTCCCAAGTATTGAATTGTGGGTATTGCAGATGAGGTACTTTCAAAAAACTTATTTCCTTATTTTGAATGTGGATTATTAGTATATGCAAATACTATCAATTTTTGTATATTGATTTTTTATTATATAACTTCACTGCATTAGGGTTTTTTGTTGTTGTTCTAACATATATTGGTGACATTCTTGAGACTTTTTATATAGGAGATCATATCATAAAAATAAGGATAATTTAACTTTTTCCTTTCAAATTTCAATGCCTTCACTTATTTTGCTGAATTGCTGTGAAGACTTCCACTAATATGATATGACTGGCATGTTTGCACTTTTCCTGATATTAGTGGAAAATATTTGAGCTTTTAGCATTATATTAGACTTTATTGTGTTGAGATGTATTCATTTAATACCTAACTGACTGATTGTTCTTATCAGGGAAGATTGTTGGATTTTTTCACATGTCCTAACATCCATTGGGATGATCATATGGTTTTCATTATTCTTTTAATGTAGTACATAACACTTGCATATTAGCGAGCTTTTATCCCCCACACATAATTTATAACACACACAGTTAAAGGAGAAAAGGTTTATTTTTGTTCATGGTCCCAGAGATTTCAGTTCACGGTTAGCTGGCCGTGAGGTGCAAACAGGGCAGAGGGCATGGTGTAGGAAACCACTGCACATGGTGCTAACCAGTAAGCAGAGAGAGCAGGAAAGGCCAGAAAGGAAGAGGGTAAAGGGTATTGCTCCTAAAGCCCCGCCCACAACCCACCAGAGTCACACAGAATTGTGCTGTATTACTTTCGATGGGATCTCTCAGATCCACCAAATCAACAATCTAGGTTAACAATCACAAATCCAACATTTATAGCCATCAACCTAAACATAGGTCCTTAAATCATTCTTAATTTTCAAATAGAGAAAATAAAAAGCTGATAGTTGTGCCTAACAGGCTGTAACTACCCTGTATATAAAGAAAAATGTACCAATTTCTTCCCTAAATTATCTGTACTCCCAGCATTGTTCAAAATTCTAAGTCCAAAGTCTTCTTTAAAACCAAAGGCAAACTTAGCTGTGAGCCTGTTGCAAAACTACAGGTAACACGTTTTGTATGTTCCCTAGATGCTATGGTGCAGCGTAAACATTCCTTCTGCAAAGGGAAGGATCGGGGTAGAAAGGAACCAAAACCCAGCAAGACAATGTGAGATTCTTTAGCTCTGTGTCCAGCGTCTGGAGCATACAACATTGAAACATGAGTTCCAATTCTGGAATTTCTGTTAAATGCTGAAATGAGAATTTTGACATCTATGTGAAAATTCTTCTTTTGATTATATATTGTTCTCCTGATTTCATTAAATTACTTGGTGTATTTCCTTGAGGTTCCTCAAGCTTCACTTGACTTTGTTTGGTAAAGATTATTTTCAAGGTAGTTTGCATATGTTTATTTCTTTGATGTCGGCTGCTATGATCCGTGTACTGCCAGCAGCTGAATGACTGTTGATGATCTTTGGTCGGCTCCATTTTTCATGTTTCTTCTTGTCTTATGTTGATGTCTCTGCATCAGAAGTGGCCACTTGCACCAGTGTTTGAAGACAGGCTTGGTTCGTGACAATGCTTTAGTACGAAGCTGGTGAAGGATTTGGAGCTGGTTGTCTGCTGGTCCCAGGGGCAGCTCGTACCTGCATTCCTCAGGGAGACTTACCTGCTGCTTGTGTCAGTATTTGTGAAGGGCTGTAGCCATTTGGGGGTGGGGCATAGTTCTTCTAGTTGGAGCTTTCAGTTGGTAGATGTGTGAGGACCTGGAGTCATGAGGGCAGACTTGCAATCGTACCTGTGCTGGGTATCTTGAAGCCTGGGTTCCTATAGACTGACCCTGTCCAAGAAGAGTCTTGAGCCATGAGCCTGAGGCTGCAGGCACTAATCAGGCCGGTGGGTGGGACTGTTGCCTGAGTTCCCAAGTGCTTACAGGTTTAGCCCTTGAGCCCACCCGTACAGGCTTGGTCCTGGTCATGGAGGAGGGCCTGGGTCTGAATGTCCAGGGGAGTCCTGGAGCCTTGGTCCATCCTGGGCCATCCTGGCTCCTGAATCTCTGGGCGGGCTTGCTCATTGGATCTGCTGAATAGGCCTGGGTTCTGGTGCAGTTTGGAGCCACAGGTGCTAGTCACAAGGTCGGGCAGTAAGGATTCAATTAGCACCAGGTGGCTAAAATCTGTGTCTTTCAGTCTTAGCCTCATGCCAGAGCCGGGGGTGAGGGCTCGCCAGGCTCCAGGCTGGCTCCTTTGAACCCTGGCGAGAACCTGGATCCTGGCGTTGGAGCACAGAGAGCCTGTGTCTGTGGCTCTGGCTTGGAGCCACCGGAGCCAGCTCAGCACTGTAGTAAGTCCACTGAGGTTACTGTGCCCGGCTCCGGGGCTCCACAGGACATTCAGTCCCTGGGTGCCAGCCTGCTTCCGGGGCCATGGAGACCCACCCCGTGTTTGGGTTTACTGGTCTGGGCTCCATGCTAGAATCCTGTCTGTTCTGCTGCCTTGGTTGGTGGGGAGGTAGGCGACAGGACTAATGTAAAACTGTAGTTCCTGCCGTCTTCCATGCCTACTCCTAGATGTAATCTCTTTCCCTTTTACCTTAGGTTTCTGAAAGTATCTTCATGTGTGAATGGCTGTTTGGATAGATTTATGGGGTGAGTGTTGACAAGTCCCATTCTGTGGGCCTGCTGATAGCCATATAGTCATGGGCTTGTGGGAGAACTACAGCATTTAAACACTATTCGTTTCTGATTTAAAAAATCTGGCTTAATAACATGGTAGCAGCATAACACTAAGTGAGAAACGGAATGTTTTGGTTCTGTAATATTAAGGAATAGGTCTGCAAAAACCCTGCCCAGCCGTTACATTGTTAAATCAATAGGATAATTTATTTAAGCATAGTTTCATAGAAATGCATATAAAAATTGACACAGATATTTAATATGGAACTGGAAAGAAAGCAGCCAAATGCAGAGCTATTACTAACGGTCCTCCCAAGCACAAAGGCTTAGCCAAGGTATGAAATGATGTTGCTGAGCCCAAGGACGGCGTTTGGATTTGGTCGTATGCTTTCTTTTGGTGTTAATTTACATGAAAGATCCCACATCCATATGCTTAAGAATGTTAGCGTCCAAAATATGCATCACTTTAATGATAGGAGTTGAATAAAGTCAGATTGTTTGGGATCTTTTATTTCTGCTAAGAATTTCTATTTAATTTGGAACAGTGCCAGTTAGACATCAGTAAATTTTTATTTGGAATTAACAAAAGCTCTTAAAACCACAGTTGGAGAGGTAAAGTGTATTTATTTCGTTTGGGCACAGCTTCATTGAGATCTGTTAGCAGGTCTGGAAATCCATTAGAAACAAAAGTCAAATTGATGTAGACATGTGCTGTGCTGCTATGTAGATGAATTCTACAAGGTCACTATAAGCACACGGGTACAAACTAAAAACACTGAAAAACATGCTTGAAGAAATCAGATTGAAATTCTTGAGAGATTTCTGGAGGGCCTTTACATTATTAAACGTGAGCTTGTCGTAACGCAATGCATTTGGTGTATTTACTAAGAACAGGCCAAAAATAAATACAGAGAACAAAAGTTCAGCTAGGTACTCTTGTTCTGCTTTATTTAAGAAGAGAATCCAGTCCTGTACCCAGAATCCCCTAATGCAGTGCACACGGCTGTGGCCTGTAGAGCACACTTGCAGTGGAGGTTACTGGGAGGGAACAGAGCGCGTGGGAGAGGAGGGCGCCGAGCTAACGTTACCTGAGTGTGCTAACGTGGCCTCCTAAAATCTGACCTGTGGTTCCTGGTGCTGCTGCCTCTGCCCAGCAGCTGCTGCCTCCAACCGGCAGTGCCGTGTCCCCAGCTCCTCCCTAGTCCTTGCGTGACTTTCACTGTCCAAGCATGCAGGTTTCTGGGGCTGTTTCCATCCTAGCTGCTCCCCCGAGTGTGTGCAGTCAGAAAATACTTGGAATTTTGACAGAACATGACTACAGCCAGCTGTTCCACAAAGGAAACACGGAAAGATGTCATGGCTCGGCATCTCAGGGGAGTCTATAATGTACAAACCATGCAAAAACCCCCAAAGGCCTACCTTCTCCCTGTCTCCACTGCTGACTTGTCCCATCTGTGCTTCCTAGCAGCCTAGGAGGTGTAAGACTAAGCTGGAGGTAAGGTGCTTCTTTGTTCTTCTGACTTTCTTGATGTTTCATAGAGACATAAGGCATAAAATGTTCATGTTAGTGTACAGAATTCTGCACTTTTAGTTTCCAGACACATGGTGCTGATTAGCATCTCTGTGAAGAGATACAACATCAGCACTGGTCCTTAGCTCTCTCATGACCCATTTTAGTCACTGCACCCTGAAAGTAATCGTGGTCTGGATATCTGACACAAAAGATGCTTTTCACCTTTGTAGGTTTCATGTGAATGGAAAAATGTCATAAGCCTCACCTCTTTCCTTTTATTCAATAAGGCATGTTTGAGATTGGTGCACACTGTTTCATGTATTCATAGATAATTCATCCTTACTGCTGTAAGTATTCATTGAGTTTCTGTCAGTCTCCATGTTCAATATCAAGAGAGAAAATAGAAAGTGAGACAATAGTGTAATTCATAATACAAACAATGAGAGTAAATCCAACAGAATATGTGAAAAATTTTTATATTAAAAATGACAATCATTGCTGAGAGCATGTTAAAATCATTTGTATAAAGCAATGTTGTATATAGGCCAATCTCCTCCAAATTATACTGTTGATATAAATAGAGAGTCAAGAAGGACACTTTCTGCTTGAGTAACATGTCAATTCTAAAATTAATACAGAGATTTAAAAAGATTCAATTTTAAAGGAATTTTTGAAGAACACAAAATATAGTGGACTTATTTTGTCAATATTAATACATGCTGAGACGTAATAACACTTAAGACAGGATAGTTTGGGGAAAACAATAAATATATCGATGAGTGAAAAAGAATATAGTCAATGAACAAAATAAAGAGGAGCTATAGTTCATGGCAGAAAATGATCCTTTTTTCCATGAGTGATGCCGAATCAATTTGATCATTAAATGTGAAAGTGACCTCTACTTCACATCAATCCACCAAGTGATTCTAGATGGATTACAAATCTAATTGTAAAACATAATAGAGTATGGCCTTCAGAGAAAACACTATTATTTTGATGAAAAAATGACAGGAGAAAAGCATTCCAGCTGGGCTGTGTAAAAATTAACATTTCTGTTTTTCAAAACATCAATAAAAGTTTATATACAGTTTTGTAACATTGATCAAGAGGTATTGCAAGAGTGTGATATCCAAGGAAATGATAAGAGATACAAACCCTAAAAATTCATTAGGTCTGAACCAGGAGAGATTCCAGAAAGCAAGGTGTAAGAATCAAGAGAGAACAACTAAGTTGCTAAACTGAGAAGAAAGAAATTAAAGTTTTCCAAATCTGAAACAGTTGGAAGTTATAATCTGAGTACTATAAGGATGGAAGAATTTTAGAAAAAGTTTTTGATAAATTTCCCTATGGCCCCTTGAATCCTAAATATTAGGCTATGCATCTGTGAGGTGAATCTTCATGAGCAATGGCCAAAAAAGGACCACCAGGGCCCTAATCTGCACAAATGCTTGAGTTTTCAAAAGGTGGACAGCGGTGACTCACATCAAGTCTTCTGTGCCTGAGGGAATCACCATGTACCTAACAATAGCAGCAGGATGAAACCGTCTTCAGGTCATACTGAATACATCCCGACCTGGAAAAAGCAAAGGACAAAGTTTTTTTACCTGTATTTCCAGTCATTTTATTACCTAGTAAAAGAAAATTAATGCTTATTAAGGGAAACACCAACAGGCATATCCTGAACAACTGAAACTTTATAAAGCCCATCCTATAGTTAAAGAGCAATACTGCCCATGCTGTAAACAAAAACTCCGCTTTATCACCAAGAGGAAACATGGTGACTACAAGTACACTGAGAAAGAGAAGTGGATTAATCAAATGCATTGCACAACCATTGTAAATATGTGTACATTTTTAAAGAAAAATATAAAGGCGATGAAAAGGGAAGGCTATAAAAATCAAATGAAACTGGTAGAGCATGTAAATATATTATTTTAAATGTAAACAGGCAAAACATAAAAAATATTGGATAAAGTTTACAACACGTTATACAAGGAAACAGACTGTGCAATGTAACACACAGATCTGAAAACAAGAAAAATGTCTTAGTTGCTTTTCTTGTTGCCAGGACAAAACACCTGACACCCAAGGTTAAAGGAGGAAAGGTTGGTTTAGTGCACAGTTTGTAGAGGTTTCAGTCCGAAAGCTGCTGGTTCCAAGGCAGAGTGGGACAGCAAGAGCCACAGATGAGAGCAGAGCGGGGAAGAAGCCAGTTTCTGCCCCTGCTTTATCCTGACTGCTGGGATTAGGGTGGTGCTGAACCAATCAGTTGGCTGATCCAGCAGTCACTCACCCCTAATTCCAGCACCCCTAACCCTAGCACCTTCAATCCCACCATTGCACCAAAGTCAGTCAGGAACTCTAGATGCTGCTGCTTCTGAAAACACCACATCTAAAAGTAAAGAGGGTTGGGGAGGACATCTAAACATAAACCATAACAGAAAAGAAATAGCAATCACTCAAAATGAAGTGCAAAGAGAAGTAAAACAAGAAATGAGAAAGAAGAGAGAGATAAGAAAAGACCAAATCTCCATGAAGCATAGAATAACATTGAGTTCTCAGATTTAAATATAACTGGAGTCCAAAAATAGGAAATTTGAGGGCAAAAACAATATTCATGGTTTTTTTGTTTTATTGTTTTGTTTTAGGCAGTTTCACTACGCAGTTCAGGCTGGTCTTGAACTCACTGTGTAGCCCAGGCTGGCTTCAAATTCACAATGGTCCTCCTGCCTCAGCCTCCTCAGTGCTGGGAATATAGGTGAGTGCTACCACATCTGGCCACCCAGAGCAATATTTGAAAAATTAGTATCTGAAAATTTTCTCAATTGGGTGAAAAATATAAAACCACATATCCAAGAACTCAACCAGACACAAACAGGGTAAACAGAGTAAACTGACCCAAAATATATTATACTCACATTGGTAGAAAATTATCATCAAGTGGAAACCTTAAAGACAACCAGAAAAAAGGATACATTATATACACAAAAAACAGATAAGGGAGGGAGAGAAGAAAAGTGGGGGGGACCTAGAATTTTATATCTAGAGGAAATAGCTTTAAGAAAGTTCAATGCAAAATAATCATCTGAATATAAGGAAAAGTGAAATAAGTCATCTGCTGATAGTAACAGCATCAGACAGAAAGTGACGTCTGGAAACAGAAGGCAGATGCACAGCAGCCTGAGCCCGTGAGCTGCCCAGAGCTTGATCCCGTGCCTCACATCTCCACAGAGTGACCAGGGGCCCTGGCTAGAAACTGTGTCGATGATTAAAAAACTATTTTTTCACCTGAAGATCATGTTCAAATGATATTTGAATACATAACTTTAAAAGGTATTTCACTGTTCAAAACTGTAATTCCTTATGAGCTTTATCACACATTTACGAATAAATTACCTGGGAATATTAATTCAAGGAACAAGAAGAGTGAAGTAGAAACAATGCTCTTGCACGTCTTAAGGTTTATAGCATGGTTTAAAGTCACATTAAAGATGTACAGAGCCAGCACCAGTGTTTAAGTAAAGAAGCTGCAAAGGGTTAGGCATGAAGGGCTAACACGGAGGAAACGGGGCCCTCACACGTTGGGGGAGGAAGGACTGGAGAGCTGACAGTGATGGCACCAGCTGGTGAAGGTTCAGAGCAGCAGGCTGCGGACGACACACAGCCCTCAGCCTGGACGGACACTCGGGCAACACACAGTCACTCAGCGAGGACAGAGGTTTGTATCTGAGAAGGGTCACCCGGGCTGCGCAGTGCGTCTTAATCTAACGCTGTTGGTACAGATTGTTTCAGGAGAGAGGAGGACAAGAGTGTTAACTGCAGGGGTGCGTGGGGAGTAATGCTGGTACTCTGTGCTACGTAGTCTGAAGTTAGGAGGACTCTGTATTTGTCAAATGTCATAGAGCTGTAAGCTTTTTAAAGGGGAGCCTTTGATTGTTTCTAAATTGTATTTCAGTGAACATAAACCACAGAGGGAAATATGTGAGATGTCAGGAGGCAAGAAAACACTTGCAAAAATAGAGTAGAGCAAGGAGGAAAGCCTGAGGTTGGCAGCAAGATGAAGGGGGAGGTGGGTTGCGATGGCAAAGATAATCGAAACGTAGAATTATCCAGACTTAACGAGTTGGCATACCTAAGAAATAAGAAATGAACATTCAGTATTTCTGACTAAACCAAGTGGGTGGATTTCAGAGGCCTTCGTTCAAACTAGGGAACAACAGCCTTAGCTTTGGTAGGGAGAGTGGTGAATACGCATGGCGGAGACCTCTGGTTGCAAGGACAGGAGCAAATTGAGACACAATGTTAACACAAAGGACTCTGTTGAATGTGAGGCTCTCTGAGAGCAGAATTTGGGAATTTCTATTCCAAGCGCAGGAGTCCTGCAGTCTGGAGCGAGAGCTTAGCTGGCGACCCGGAATTCAGTCGCCAGGTGCTTTCATTCTGTTCTACGGAGACCACCCTGCCTGCTAGATGACAGCCTTCCACTGCCACCACATCTGTTCCGCACCCCAGTCCATGGCAGCTGTGATCTCCACTGTGCCTTCCCTGAGTTCATTACAGGTGGCACCACTGCCGCAGATCTTTCCTTGTCACCCGCGGTAGACAGACTTCTTGGACGTCACATCTGAGGCCCTGGTGCTGCGTTCTCAACTTGAGCCCCCACAAACCTTGTACTGCTCGGCCGCATTCTCAGTGGAACCTGCATCAGCAGCACACTGCCTTCTCTGTGCTGCCTTCTTTCCTGGAAGTGCTTTCCTCTGTTTACGCCTTGAGCAAACACCTGCTTAGCAAACCAGTGCACTGCTGCATTGAGAATCAGTTCTTACCAAAACCAAGTATGAGGACCACCCTATCCAGCCTCTGAATCCTCACTGGGCTGCATTTCACAGCATTCTCCAGTTTATGTTGGTATATATGAAAATATTGCCTTCATTTTCTGCAAAAAATAAAAGCCCCATTTTACAGGTGAATAAAGTAAAATTCCAAGACCCTGTGTGTGCACTGCTTGATCGTGAAGTCACGCTTGAATTTCACAGCATTCTGCCTTCACTGCCGTGCCTTCGTCCTTACTCCGCTGACTTGAGCCATGTGACTACCGCGTGCTATTAGCTGAGCATTTCCTTGGGAGTATTCACAGTACCTCTTTATCTCTATGTTCTTGGTCATGCTAACTGTGAAGTTAAATGCATGTATATTTTTTGCCGAAATAATGTGAAAGAGACATTGTAAATAAAAATCAAATATCCTAAGAAATCCATCTATGAACTTGGCAGTATAAAATGGTACTAATATCACAGTGCGTTAAAGCCGTTCGAATTATTTTCTCCAGTACTAAGCTCATATTAGTGATAATTTTTTGAAAGAAATCATAGCAATAGTAGCAATGGTGATGTTTAAATCTTTACTTACATAACCAATAAAAAGTACCTGTTAGTGTTCCACTCTTGTTAGTGATGTAGTGAAGGAATAAAATTCAATGAGACAAAAGCACTATAAACTTCAGACTTCTTAACCAATTCTATGCATTTTCATCTGTCTGCAAAGACTAGCCTACTGTGTCTATGGGAAGTTTTCACCCTCCAATTTGTGCTTTATTCCCTGTTAAATGTTTCCCTGAAGGTAATGTTTTACTTCAAAGCAGATTCCTATCCAGAATTACTGTTACGCTGCTGAGATATAAACTCACATATTAATTCAACTTCACCGCTGCTCCGCAAGTCTACGAAACACTGTAATATCAGTGCAGATCACAGGCGAGACAGGAGTGAGAGAGAGGGCTGCGTTTGTGTTTGTGTGTGTCCCGTCGTTTTGTTGGAGAGTCCTAGTCTCATCGCGGCTGGCTGGTCTTCTGGATCTTGGATGACTACTCATGAAGCACAGCGTCCTGGTGGTCGGTGGTACTGTCGTAGTCACTGACGTCTCACAAGGAGAACAGGGATGCCTCATTCTACCACAGCATTCATGCACATCCTAGGGTTCCATTGTGTGAACTCTGTCATTTGGGGCACGGTTTCCAATTTAAGCACACAGGGGTGATGTCTCAAATGTGTCCCCTTACGTCTGTGCGGTGACTTCCAGTGCTTGCCGTCCCCTGAATAGTCTGGGCAAAGCTTCAGCAATTTCAGGTCTCAGATTTCGGCCAACTCAGAATTAGGCATGTCTTTGTTCTGAGAATAGAGGAACATTTTCCTCTTTTTCTTATCTGAATATTACTGTTTTCTATGCTAGATATGTCCATTTGGGCATAGTTTCTATTTTGGATATGATTTTTTCTCCACCACAGAAGCCGATCATGAGAATGATAAGTGTAACAGTAAGGGTGGAGTTTCAGCTCTCCTGGCTTTGGTATCTGCCTGGGAAATTTGTAGGGCTCACTTTTGGGTGTGCAGGTGGGTGGTGGACATGTGATTTGGGGTACCACACATCATTCCAACCCCTTTCTCTCTGGCGCTGCGCCCCTGCTCTGCTTCCTGGCCAGCGTGAACTGAGCATCTTTGCTTGATCACAGGCTTTCACCATGGCTGTCCCTGCCTTGACCTCTGCTGACCATGGATTGCGTCCTCTTAAAGCATGAGCCAAACTGGACCTCCCTCCATTTAACTGTGAGTGCCAGATTCTATGACCAGCAGTGGGAAGGCTGACCAGCAAGGTCACTAATGTCACTTACATTCTTAAGGAAACTTCATAGTATCTCTGAACTTCCATATTGACAACAGTTCTCAATAAAAGCATTAAATGATCCAATGGATATTACTAGTAAAGAATAAAAGATAGAAACATTCTAAGTAAGACTATAAATAACTTTGGCTTTTTAAAACTCTCCCCCCACACCATAGTAACAAAAACAGGACGAGAAGGAACATTATAAATTGAGTTACCCACAAGACTGAAATTCACTGTAAACCACACTCTACATAGAGCTTGAGAGGAATAGTCATCATACCCCTTGCAGTTGTATGGGAAAGGGGAGTTTAACTATTACAAATTTTAAAAATTAATCTGAATTGGGATATGGAGGCAAATGGGATAGAAATAGTGGGGGTTTTGTTGAAAAGGACGATGCGTGGTCAGGTCAGCTGCTGTAAGGAGTAGGGCTATGGGACGGCCCGTTTCTATAGACAGTAGAGGTCCTCACAGTTCTGAAAGCTGGAAGTGTGGGGCTGGGCACCAGCATGAATAGGTCTGTGACCAGTCACAGAGCTCTTCGAGATTCCTTCCTGGGAAAGGAGGGCTTGGGTAGTCCTTCTAAGGCACTCAAACCAATTGGCAGGTTCACCCCTAATGACCACCGCACTCCACTGGGAGTGACACTTCCAGCATATGAGTTTTAAGGGAAAACAAACATTCAGTCCCTACCAGAGGAGTTCGTCTCTGTACTGTTCTTGCCCTGTCTTCCAGGCGTGCTCAATGGAGAAGGGGATTTTTTCAAAGCAGTTCAATTTCTCTGTAGAATTGATAATGATGGTGGTGGTGGTGGCAGTGATTTATTTCTTTGAAAAATACAAACCTGGAAATTGTTTATATTTAAATAATGAAATATTTATAGCATGCTTTAAAATGATTTGCAGCTCCTGGGAGACTGTCTGTTTATTCAAATTTCAAGGTATTTTCAGTTGAGACTCATCACTGAGGCAACATCCTTTAAATTAATTTTTGCTTTTCCTCACACAAATCAAAAAGTTTCATCAAGAAGCCTCATTTATGTGCAGACAAGAAAATAAAGTCAAGATTAAAAATTAGAATGGCCATCAGGTCATGTAGATTTGCATAGAAGTGATTTTGGAAAGTGTTCTCAGACTTTACCTTTTGAATATCAAATATGTGTAAGGCAACAGAGAATATCATTTCTGTTTCATGATATTTGAAAATGGCCCCATGGCTGTGAGCTAGAGGAGAACTGGAGGGTCTTCCTTCCACATAAATAATGGAAAAGTGCCCAGAATGGGGTTCATGTGAGGTTTTCCCACATAAGTTAAATTCATGGCCCCAGCCAAGTTCAATCTTGGTTTCTAATACTACATTCTAGTAACCCGGGTCCTTGGATACCTGTATGACTTCTGGGAAAGGAATGGTGAAAGATAAGTCTTCCCTGATGCTGTATGGTGCCCAAGAGTAAGGAATGAATTGGCAAGAAACAAGAAAGGGACAGCACAGAGGACGCAGGCAATGGACAGAGAGAAGCTGTCAGGAAACACCAACAACCCATGCTGGAAGAATTTTAGCAACGAGCAGCACAGACAGCAATCTAAAGTATAAAATTAACAACAGTGCCATCGTGCCGATATACATTTATGGTTTAATCAGTCAACAGATGCCAAGAAAACTCCTCTGCATATAGAAGCCGTGACGGTGTGCTCGCATGGCCCACTCAAGCCTCACGTACTTGTGACGGACTGAGTCTGGCGTTCCTGGTGGGTTTGCTGTCTGGCACTGGGCCTGCTGGTGTGAGAGCTGCACTGGCCCAGGGTGGGGCCGGGACACAGTGGAAGGGTGGGAAGAAGGCGTGCCTTCTCTGTCTTGCTGGTTGGTGCCTTGCTGTTTGCAGTATCTGAACTGCGGCCCGCCATGCCACTCTGCCTTGCTGCCAGCTGAGTATGGACTGAAACGTCCAAGAACCCTAAGAAATAAACCTTTCTTTCCCTAATTTTGGGCGTCAGGTATTTTGTCTCAGCAACGAGAGAAAAGTAACCAAGACAGAAGAGTTCCAAATAACTTGTGTAGCTATCCTGCCTTCCAGGAGCTGGAGAGTCACTGCGTGCTCCTGAAGTGTGGCTGCACAGGATGCCTTCCTCCAGGGCGTGGAGGAGGACAGGGGAGCAGGGGGGGCACCTGACCCAGACTCCCCAGCCAGGCCAGCGAGGTCGTTGCCCAAGGAGAAGCACTGCTGGCTCCTCACGGTCTACAGGCCTGACGTGACCGGAGCAGAAGGCTTCTGTGAATTTGCCTCTGAAACGTTTGCACCCGAATAGCCTTGCAAGGAGATGGTACGAAAGAGCTACTTAAGTAATTTATTTAGAGCCAATTTAGTATTGCTCGGAATTCATTCAAAAGGGAATCTATGCCAGACACTCCATGGCGAGAGATGCGTGTGCACATTGCAACCTAGCGAGGTGCAATCCTGCTGAGGGGTGCAGGGGACGTGGCTGGGTGGGGCGGGCACGCTCTCCAGGTGCCGAGGTCATTGTCACTTTAGTCATGGCCATCACTGAATGGCAAGAGCAACCAGCAGGGGTAACCAGGCAAGTGACAATGCTGTTACTCCCTTCCCCCGAGGTGATCCTCCGTGATCAGGCCTCGTGGGTCTCACCACGGTATGACAGCAGCTGTCAAACAAGCGCTCAAGTCGCGGAGACATCGCATCCAGCTTCAGGAAGAAACCTGCACCGCCCCTGCCTCTGCCCTTTCTACGGTGAACATACCGGGGTGCTCACTCCAGCGACTCTACAGAGCCAAGGAAGTTTCCTCTGTGCCCCTTAACTGAACTCCAGTTTCCTCAACATTCTGGAGACACAATTATGGAAGACTGTAGTACCATTTTAAGGATGGGAGAAATTGGCCTCCCTTTGTGTCTCTCTTTGAAGACTTTGAGGCAGCCATTTGCCAATTATTTTACCATTTTAAGGAATCATGATGGTAAAACAGAAGTCTCTCTTAAATCAATTCCTCTGGTAGGGCTAACCCCAATGAAAACATCAAAGTACTGAAATTCTGCAAGAGTCCTGGGTTTCCAGGGATGTGGAGGGAGAAAATAGCCTTTCACCCTTAAGCATAACATATGCTGTAACTTGAAGGGAAAGAGGTCTCGGAGGGATCCCGATGCAGTGTCCTGTAATTAAACTCAGATGCAGGCTTGACCCTTACACTCTCGCTTCCCGAGGGACACTTGAAAGGAGAAGGGATGGAAGACATTAACAGTGTAACCTGTTTTGGTTGCTTCGGCAGATGAAGCTGGTATTTCTTCAGCTCTCTGGGTCAGTGACGGCAGTCTCAGTGTTGACTGGTTTTGAGTGTATGTGGCAATGACCATGGTGATACAAACAAAGCAAATCAGGCAGGGAATTTCAAGGGAGAAATTGGCTTGCATGAACCGAGAGGGTCACATCAAGGTTAGATATTCCTCTGGCTGGTTTCTTGGAAACCTCCCTTGTTTGTGTTAGCTCTGGGTGTGAAAGTGAAAGGGCAGATTAATACAGCATTTCAGATGCATGGGATCAACAGCTAATCCAGACCCTTCTCAACGTAGATGTGCGCTTGGTATCCAAAGAGCGCGGACTGGCCTTCGCTTCCACCCACACCCGAGTGCCCATGTGGGTGGGCTGTGTGTGGGTACCAATGTGGTGTGGAGCACAGGGAAGCAGATGTGTTCTAAGCAAAGTCCTGCTTTTTACATTAAGATCACCAGGCAGGGCACTAACAGGAGTCATGTGTCTAATTCTTTGCATCACTATGGGAGAAAATTTTGTTCAGCAACAGTGAAGTGTCTTAATGTCCCCCAGGCATAAGAAGGGTTTCACAGTGAGCATGGTTGTGAGAGTCAAGAACATAAACATGCCAGCTCGAAATAAAGGCAAACACTCTCATCCACATCGGGTAAAACAACATTACGTTCCTGAGATGCTGACTGGGGTTGGACAGTGTCTTTGGAAATTTGTTTAGTCCAAGAGCAGAGATTGAGAATAACTTTAAATAATTTACTATCACAATGCCCCAAATCACAACCTTAAGCATAAAAGGAGAAAATCTACTTTCAAATCAATTTTGCATTGACAAGTAGTGGACTAGAAATTTGACAAGAAAATTATCTTTGGCAAAGATTTATATCTTGGAAGATAATTATATATTATTTATATATCATATTTTTACCATATGCATATGTGTTTTTTGGTAATTTTAGATAAAAAATAAAAAATCTGATTAATTTGGTAAGATTTGGGAAGAATTCTTCACCAGCCCAGGACAAACCCCATGATACTGACTTGTAGATCTCATTTGATTAATCAATATACCATTACTTAGTGGGTGGTGTTAAGAGAATTAAATTGCTTGATCATTGATCAGTATTTGCACACACTTAACCTAAAAGAAGACAGCAGCTTTTCTCAATAATTTTAACAGCAGAATTTTAAAACTTCACTCTACAGTTAGTCATGTCTTTGAAATAGACATCAGAAAACAAGATGTGACCTAAATCCATTTGACTGCCAGCCTGGAGAAGAAGTGAGGAAGGAAGGAGGGGCTGTGGCTTGGCTGGGTGCACAGCAGGCAAATTTACCGTTCCAGCACCCTCGCAAAGCCACATGGGATTGCACCAGCTGTGCGAGGACGGCTTTGCCTCTCTGGTGTTTTCTTACCTGTCAGATGCATTTAATCACACTCACCTTGCTCCGCTGTATGCTGTTTGGCTTAACAAATTAATGGTTCTAAAGTGCTTTGAAAATATAAATCTCTATATGAATAATAAAACATTACTACAGCCTTGGGATAAGTCTGAAAAAGGAGGGTTAAAGGGTAATGACTTGTCCTTCAGGATTGTAAAGGTTTCAAAAAGTAGTCTTTTAAACTGGCTATTTCTTGCTTTAACAACATCTTTGCAGGTCAGTTTTAAAACAGTCGCATTGTATAATCTAAGACTACGTAAGCAGTTATAATGAGACCATGATGTGGAAAGACTGTCCACTTTAGCCTGCAATATTATAATTAAAGTGAGTGGCAGCTGCTGTTCCCCTTTGTACCTCTTATGCTCCTGGATGTATGGTTTTCTATTTATGCACATTCTCGCAGTAGGAAATACTTGATGATACACGGGTGAAAGAGTTAAGTGTAGTTCTGGCCTCAAGAAGTTTTCAGCCTTATCAGAAAGCTAATTGTACACACATTTCCTGAGCAGGTATTGAATACTTTTAAAAGATTATCTGAGAATTGCAGAGGAAGGCAAGATAATTTCCGACACTGATGGGCAGGGGGGATGGGGCCCTGGTGAGCTCAGGATTGGGGGTTTTATTTTCGACCCAGCCTGACCTGAGCCCCGAAGAGGAAGAAGCAAGAGCCAGACAAAGATAGGACAACACAAGCAGAGAGCGCCCTGGGAGAAGCCACCGGCTTAGGACTGGGAACGCGTCAGGCTAGGTGGCAGAAGATAAAGCTCTCCAGAGAGGTCACCACCGCTCTGCAGTGCGGGCTCTTGGGCAGGAACGGGTGGGCTTAATTTAGTGCACAAATGCAAACTACTTCTTAAAGCTAAATAAACATTTTTGTCACAGTTATTTTACATAGAAAAATGATTTTATTCAAGATGGCATTACATACAATTCATTTAGAAATGTCCTTCCTTCCTATGTTAGAAAAACAAATCATCTAAACGCTGGTTTGACACTAGACTTCTGACAACCCGGGATGGGGTTTTAAATGAAGGCTATGTTATTACAAAAGAGCAAACAAGTAAACCGGCTTAAAATAGAGCAGGAAGTCATTTCTAACTGAATGCCAACCATTTCCTAATTACCATGCTTGTAGACAAGTCACTTTGGTGCACAAGTTTTAATCATTGATGTGACAGGTGTGACTGTGGAATTTAAATTTTAGCACATTTCTTTAGATCATTTCTGAACTAGGGAAACGTTAACAGCTATTCTCATCTGGGAAAGAATAGCACTTAAAAAGCAAGGCCTTCACTTCCACGCTCCTTCTTTTTCAGTCAGTCATGGCAGCAGCAACTTCCTTTTTGGGAAATTCCCTCTGAAGCAACATAAACTTGGAAAGAGCCTTACAAGTGATTTGGTCCCAACTTCAAGTTTTAAATGAAAATACTAAGTTTTAGAAATAGAAAATGTCCTACTCAGGATCCACAAGGAAAGAACAATCTGGTCCAGATCATTTTTTCTAAACATGATGATTTTTAAATTATAGCATTTTGTTTTCCAAGAGTATCAGCTTTGTATTGTGTTTAATCAAACCAGTATTTCCCTTTAATGCTTTGATTGCTAGAAAACTGGCTTCATTAACTACGTCAGTGAAGTTGGTTACAAATATGAACAATTTACATCTTTGTAATTTCTTTGAGATTTATACTTTGTAATTTATCTTTGTTTTAGATCCTCTTTTCTAAAATAAAGCAGCCACTAATTATGCAACTTCCAAGTGCATATCATAAAATATTTTTCTTTGTCCACTTAGCTATGAATTATTCATTTTCTTCATTATAGATCAAAAACATTTATATTTGTGGCCATAAATTTTTCACATATATATAAATTTTCATTGCATATTTAGAAACACTAACCACTTTATTTATCTATCCCATTTAAATTATAATAGACTCCACCAAACGAAGACTAATGGTGAGCAGTCCTGCACTGCTAACAGAAAAGATGTCAGTCTGGCTTGAAATTTTCAGAAATCAAAAGTGCTTTATGAAACAGGACGGTAGAATTGGCTGTAGTGGCTTGGGATGATGATAATATGTTGTCTGTAAGTTGAGTGAGTTAGACATACAAAAAGCACAGGCTTAATTTTCCTTAGTGACCTTATTTACTTGTAACTGATTATTTTTTATTGATTTTTTTCCTTGATTTCATGATTATTTTCCTGAGAAGGCCTCTTGTGACATGTACCATACAATTCTACATGGTAGGCATCATTCTCCAGGTTGGTGTGAAATAGCTGAAGTATGGCCCAATGTGCTATAGTCCAGAGGACAGGTGCCACTCTGAAGTCCAGAAACACGTTTGACTTTATTGACTGCACTTCACTGAAAGTGACCATGACTGAGTCATCCAATTATTAGCTACATAAAACCCATCTAAAGATTTTTAAAGACAAAATAAAATTACCCTTAAAGAAAATTTGGGATTGATGTTTCATAGTTTCATACCTCTTCTTTTCTAGTATATTTAATTGTTGTTACTTATAATTCTTATCTTTTCAGCATAATAATGTGTTAACATAATCACAAATCAATTAAGACTGCAGCCAGCATTGAGGACTTCATTTGTGAGGTCTAAGGCAAACGTGTAAATGCGGGCACCTTTTGAAAATTCATTTAGAATTTGCAAGTGAGAGAGAGAGAGAGAGAGAGAGAGAGTGTCAGCCTGGGGCTTCTGCAAGCCTGGGGCCCAGCCGGGCTCCTTAGTCTGTGGAAGGTTTGCAGACACAGCAGACCCACACTGACCTTGTTCTTATCACAAAGGACTTGCTCCACCTTGGGAAAGCAGACCTCTAAATTAGGGGAAAAGCAAAGTGTTTGCTTCTCTTTGCTTCTGAATTCCTGACAAGTTTTTTCATAAGATGAATTTTACTACCAAGATGTAACTGCAGCTTTCCTTATTTCTGAACCTACGTGCCAGAGCTCATGTTCACAATCAAATCTCTAGTTAGCAATTGTATTTGTTTCCTGTTGCTGCTATGATAAAGTATCACAAATTTACTGATTTTTACAATTGGTAACCTTAAGCTTAAAAAAGGCATTTATGGGCCAAAAGAAAGTATCCACAAGGCTTTTCTCCTGAGAAGTCTAGGGAGAATCAGTTTCCCCTTTCTAACTTCAAAGCAAAACGGTGTCTTGAAACTGACTTCCTAGCCCCTGGGCCTTTGTGTTCGCCTCTCACTCTAACACGCTGAGGAATCTAACTGCACTTAGCTGCCCTGAAAATGCAGGGGATCTGTGCCACGCTGCTCCCTTTGGTATGTGCCAGTTCTGTGGCTATGTACAATAGCTTATTCACAAATGCAAAAATATTAAAGTGCAAAAGTTAAAATTAAGATTTCATGAGACAGGTTAGCTTGGCTTCAAAAAATAAAATTTTCCTAGACTTACTCAAGCAAATGAGAGATGAAATCTGAAATTTAATTTTAAATAAGATACCTGACAATTTTCTTTAGGCAAGAATGTCATTTTACAACCAAACATTAGCCATGAGATGCAGAATATCTTCTTTTCCTATCTAACAAAGAAAGATCCAAAAACAGATGTTTATAAATATGCATTTTCTTTTCATGTACACAATCCCTTTCTTCATAGACACATCTAGACATGTAGACGTGCGTAAGTTCATATTTTGTGGCATTCCTAAACATTGTCAAATTTTCTGTACTAACTTCATGTATAACAATATTATAGATTTGAATTTTCTAATCCTTTTGTGGATTGTAAAACTCAATGTTTCTCACAAAATGGTTACTGCATACTTAAAAGACTTGGTCTCAGCTATGTGCTCACGTTTATTGCATGTCTAACTTAATAATAGGAATTATAGGAACTAGAGAGAGTACACTAAAGTTTCGGGGGGAAAAGATGTAATACCCAAGCACCAGACATAAATTCAGTAAAACAAGATATGGATCAGTGCATGAGCAGGGTGGTCTACAAGCCCGATGCTCGTCAGGAAAGCTTGGAAAACCTGTGTGAAGGGAAAGTCTATTAAAGTGGGAGCAAGTTGAAAGGAGCAAGTCCTTAAGAGTAAGTTAAGGAGGCCTGGGTTTCAGGGCCTTACACAGGACCAGCAGAAGGCAGCAATCTCACTGCAGAGGGAAAAGACCAGCCAGTGTTACAAATCCCAGCAGTGCTTGTGTCTTGGTGAATAAATAGTTAGATGTAATCTTCGAGACAATACAGTTGCCTATGAAGGTCCAGAGGTTTTTCCACTTTCAAAACACAAATCAGGAAGATGTGACAGGGCCAGTGCACTGTGGAGCCTGAGGTGCAATTTGAGTAAAAATGATCAAAACAGGCTCCGGGAGGAAAACCCAGGACGGACCGAAGAAGGATGGCTGCAGTGCTGTTAGCACAGCCTGATCAAAGCTTGGCGCTGACAGCGGTAGCAGGAGAAAGCTGGACAGACCCAGGGAACACAACACACACACACTCGAAGCAGCGCTGTCGGCGGTGGAGGGCACGGTGAGACACCTGAGCCTCTGAGGACGGCTGAGTGCCTTTGACCGAATGCTTGTTAGACGCCTAAGTCTGTTCTCCATGTTTCCACAGTAGCAGTTTAACATGTCCCCTACACAGAGACGAGGAAGCTATGGCAGCATTTAACTGATTTCCCCAAGTGACCAGCAAATATTTAAAGCCTGGTGTTTGAACTCCAAAATCTGGACCCTTTACTCAGCAAAAGGCTTCAGATTGGCCTGAAGAACCTTCTCTCTGTGTGCCTAAATTTTATTTAGTGCTAGAACCAGTAAGTCTTAGCATCCAAAACATTACACATTTCATTTGATCCAAAATTCTACTCAGTGTAGGAATCACCACTGCAGCTGTCATAGAGAAAGGACATTGTCCTCCGCTTGGACACGGTCAGTAATGGGTATTTTATCACCTGTTGCTTACATTTTCACATGGTCCAGTGGCTCAGAAATTCTTCCTAGTTTGAACTGAAACCTGCTGCCCTTACAGTCTTTACTGTTTACTGGGATTCTGTCCTCTGGACTTAGATACATGTGCAAAAATCAGATCCCTCTTTGACATACAGCCCCACAAAGGGTTTGAAAATAACCATGGTGAGTCTGTTTCCAGTGGGGATCTCTGGTCCCCAACATGCACGTGCTCATAGCCTGCCCCATCCTGAGGGTGCTTTTCCTGCCCAGTGTAGTGTCCCCATTCGTCTCATTCTCTTGCCCCAGACAATACACCATCATTTCCCTTTACCTTGTGCCTGGCTCCAGAAATGACTGGTTTTCTCCTACACTGGCGCTGATGAACTAACCCAGCCTGTTTAGGTCAGTGCCTTAGACTTTCGGCAGTTCACTGATGAAGGGAGAACTCAGCTCCAGCTAGCTGCACAGGCCGCCAGGGAGCTGGTGTCCGGGACCCCTAGGGTTCTGGGGGTGCTTGGTTCTCCTTTAGACCCCTCTTCAGTGCTCAGCGGTGACGCCTCCCAGGCAAAGCCAGCCGCCTAAGCGGCACCAGACTGCCTGGGTGCCTGTCTCGCGCTGCCTGTGAGCCCACAGCCTGCATACACGGTAGGAGCTGTGCTGCCTTCTGACGCGCCGAGGGCCTCCAGCAAGATGCTTTGAAAAGCGATAGCAAGTGGGGTCCTTAGTTGAAGTTTTGGGTCAAATTCCAGGTTTGCAGTAGCACATGGGAGTCAGAGAAAAATAAATTACTGGGCTTTCAAGTATAGATAGACATAAAATGCCTCATGGCATGGGGAAGGCTAAGCTCTGTTTTATAAATCGACATAATTAAAAATTCTTATGGAAGGAGGAATCCAGCTTCAGAAATGTGTTGCCAATAAAATAGTGGTGGCTAAAGAAAATAATGGAGAGGTGGACATCAAATATAATCTAAGCTGCGAACCAGGGAGGCAAGGAAACAATTTTCTCTGTCGCCGTATTTCAGTGGCCCAGAGGTGGCTACTCAGTTGTCCTGTAATTGACTACTCAGTCATTCCGTGTAAAACAGTCTCAAAATAAAGTGATGGGCTTAGGAGGGCCTTCTTAGGCAGAAACAGCTGTACTGGAAATTCTCTTTTAGGAGGAAGTTCTATAGGGGATATCTGGTTTATATATATGTTTCTGATACAAATGTATTTTCCCCACAAAAATGCTATCTACATATTACTTATATCAATTAATTTAAATTAAATATATGGAGCTATCCTGATACATGGGTGTGCTTGCATGTGTGTAAGTATAATACAAATATGTAAACGTAGAATGAAATGATACTGGATTAACATAATAACTTCAGCTATTGCTGAAGTACAGAAGATGTACCATTGTTAACTAGAGATTTACATTTTCTGGAAAGTTAAAAATGACATTCAACTTTGATTTGTGAATCATTTTTTCACAGATTAAATAGATCCACTGATAAAAGGACCTACTTTATATCTCAAAATTTATAGATTTAAAATTTTTCACAAAATTTTAGTTTGATCATCTCAACATTTAGCTTTCAGAAGGTTAAGGGTTTTATATTTAATTTAGAATCAAAAATAACAAATTCCATAGTTTTTCAAGTGATTTGTAAGAGGCAGAGTGAAAAATTCAAATTCAGTTTTTGAGCTACATAACCTGGTCTTTTTTGTAATGTTCAAAAGAAGATTTCACATATGATTTTGCAGTCAATATACCTTCATTGATAACCATATGATAGCTTAAGACTTAAATTTTATTTTATAAGTATGTGAAAACCAATACCTTTTGCAACATTTTTATCCAAAAACTATACAAATATATATTTACAGTTAATAGTAGTATATATTTGTCGTATACAACATTTTGAAGTATGCATTGATTGTGGAATAGCTAATTAAGGTAATTAACATAAGCACTTCCTCATTTATTTTTTGTGATGAGATGTCCAAATATACTTTGTAGAATTCTGAGAAAAACCAAGAAAGTACAAAGCAAGAACTCAGCTTGAAGTATTCCCTACTTTGAAACAAAAGCATTTGCTTTTTTGACAAAAAAATGTCTGAACTCACAAAGAGAGAAAATACAGCTGGTTGTTTAGGACTAACTGGCGGCGGGGGGGGGGTTGTAATTTTATGACTCAAGTGAAACCATTCAGAAATTGTAACACAGTCCATATGCTTGCTTTTTGAAGTCTGCTTAGTACTCCAGCAGGGATTCTCGATTTGTACTTCTCAATCTGATTTCGATAAGATGCAAACTGACCTGGTGCAAACATGCAAGGATTAATTCCATAATAAATTATGGGGACCATAAACCTTTCTGGTCCAGTTTGCTTCTTAAGTAACAAGCTTTTATGTCACCTTATAAAACTGAACCTATGTTTTATTTGTTAGTCATTCTGGTATAATACACTGCCTGAATTTTAGGCTATTTGCTCATAGATTTGGGGTCTGCATACATTCTTCCTTGGTGTGTTGTTTTATGATGCTTCTGGAGCTCCTTATTCATCAAAGTACCTGAAAATTCTGGGGCACTAGTAGGAGTCTCACTTGTTGTCAAAGCACCATGGTCACACCTCAGTGTGTATGCAAATACGGGGTCCATATGCTTCTCTGCTTCAGCTGTTTTTCATCTGTTTCTACTTTTATCCTTTTTGTGCCTAGAGAAAGCTAATCCTTGTTCATCCAGAATTGTAACCTGATCACTTGACTTCAGTTTAGTGTGAAGTTACGTTGCATAGAATATACATATCGACCCTTCTAAGATCACAGTTGAGTTAGCGAGCTCATTCAGGGAAATAAAAATGGGGATTGTTTGGAGATATTCTGATGAATGACCTGCTGGAAGATGTTACCAGTGTAACAGTTTTTGACCCCTCAGAAAAACTTTTTCCATGCCCTCCTTATATCACTGTGCAGTGTTATTTCATCATTTAAGGGGTTTATTTTGTAGGTTTTGTGCTTCTGTTGGTTGAATGTATCATAGGTAGCAAATGGTTTTACAGAAATTTATAAAGGCAAATCTTCCTTTTTCACTCACTTCTTATATGGGTGGACTATTTTAAAGAAAATTAGACATATTTGCTTTACTAACTTTCTTAAATTTTTAGAAATAGCCTATTCTTAACAGATGACTGCTTTTTTGACACCCAGACACAGGGCAGGAAAATAAAAGTCATCATAATAAAAAGTGGCATGTAAGCAGATTTCAAAATTCCTTTCTACTGCTCAAAACTTAGCTTATCTAAGTCTACTTTGGAAAAAGTTGGGAAAAGACAACTTAGCCAAAACAAAATATTTCTTCATGGATGGTAATATTCACTGGAAATATAAAGTATAAAATAGGAGCAATATCCTCTAGGAAAGAAAAGATTATTTTCTTTCATGAATTCTGGGTAGCCAGGCTCACATAGCAGTTTTGAAAAACAAATGAAAAGGTACATCAGTGTGCTTCACAATCTGTTACATACTGTCACAGTGACAAGACAGAGGTAACATTAGCTTCAGGTCACTTCTCAGATGTTTAACGTACTGGGTTTCTGACATGACGGCAGCACTGAGGGTGACGATTAGCGCGAGAAGCCCAAGCGTGGCCCACATCCTGTCACCGCCAGGGACCTGAGGGCTAAGGGCCCTCCCAGAAGTACCAACGGGACACATTAGACGGTGAAACGTCACCAAGCAAACTTTTTAGGCCATTAGATTTGCATCTCAGTGGACTGAGAACTATCAAAATGTGTGCTAGATTTGTAGGACTGCCACGACAAATTACCACAGTGGATTAAAGGGACGGGAGTGAATTCTCTCACCGTTCTGCAGGATCAGTGTCTGAAGGCTCTGGGGTACAGGGCTTCTTTGTTTCTTCCAGAAGAGGTACCAGGAGGAGAGACCTTATACGACCTTCGCTTGTAGAATCCCCACAACTTTTCCTGTCTCCCCAGGGCACCTTGTTCTTTGTATTACTCAGCCCTCATTCAAGGTTTCCTCCCATGAAGACAGCAGTCCTTGGGTCTAGGGACAATCTCACAAGGGTGATGTCACGTTGAGTTCATTCCAACTCTGAAGACCCTCTGTCTGAATGAGGTCACCTTCATAGACACTGATGGTGATATACTCTTGGGAGGACGAAAGCTCAGCCCACAAGGAAGTTAAAGTCCAAAATTTGAACTTGCTTTGTAGATGAAAACCACAACATAGGCATTTTGAAGACTGATCCTAAACCTTGGACCTGCTGACCTGTAGGAAAAATGTGCTTCTCAGGTGTGTGTCAAACGTACCAGGTTTTTGCATTGAGGTCATAATCATTCTGGAGTGACACAGGCAGCATGGGTTAGTCTTTGCCCTAGGTACGTGGATTCATATAGAAATGCTTTGAATGGCCAACATCCTGCTGATGCAATCAAGAGTTTGTATACCCCATGTTCTGAATTTCTGTATTATCTCTCCCCCTCTTACTCTCAAAGCTAGTTAATATGGCATTAGAGAAAAAGCCCAAACAGAAAGCCACCATTGATTTTATGCCCCGTATTCCTAAGTTTTATAAAGTAATCAAGTAACACACTGTGGCTTCTTCTACTAATCACACTTATTATATTTTAATTGCTATAATTCCTGCTTTAATGCCCCTTTCAAAAATAGATAAAATGATATGCTACAATAAAACACTACCATTGTTAGCAAATAATATATTAATATGGTGATATGGCATAAAGAATTCCACCCTCAATTCATTTAATTTTTGGCCGGTATATTGTTCAAAAAGAAAACTTTCTAATCAGTACAAAGGCAGAAAGCTAATTAAGAAATAATTTAACTAATTTTCCACTGTAACTCTTCCTATTAATGAAAGTGTTCTTTTAACCTTGGGGGTTAAACATGGTGACCACTACCGCCCCCTATCTACTGAGCCCAGACACTTGTCTAGAATGCATGAGGGGTTGAAATCTGTACCTTAGGGTTCATTTAACTTGCGGCAGTCACGCATGGCTGGTCGCTGCACGCGGGACATCACAGTTCTGACAGCTTGTCTGTCATCACAGGGATGGGACTTTGCCTCAGGACACTGCATTCCTCAGATCTCAAACAGGTCAGTGTGGCAGCATCCCAAAATCGGGTGGGGGAGGAAAATTAATTGATCTTCTTTGTATTAGTGTTGCATTTCTTGTGAGAACAAAGGAAATCTTAAACTGGGTGGGAGGAAAAGGGAGATGATGAATCCGTTCGTTCACTGTATCCAAGTCATTAAAGAACAGAAGTGCAGAGGCACACTGGCTTTGTTCTTTCCAGCTCGTTTAGCTAACTGCTCATTATCCCCTGAACTGGGAAAACACCTCGGGGTGGAGCGAAGTTTTATCAGGCTGACAAAGGTCACTTTGAAAGCCTTGTGAAAGTGATTATGCCCTAGCAGACAAACTGCTCACACCTGGAACGCTGCTCTGTCATGAAGGACCACTTGTCATCATTTCTGGAAAATTCAGCAGTCCTACTTAACATGAGTTTTTACGTGGTTCGATTTCAAACACAAGGGGAATATTTTATATTACTATTTTGTTTGATAAGTTGTCAAAAGTATAAAATATTTAAATTTTCTTCTTTCTCTTCTCTCCCACATGCTTCTATCAGAGACGGTGAGTGTGGCTCATCATTGTTAGGGAATATGTGTTTGCAACTTAATGGGGTCATCAGAGTAGGCATTTACAGAAAATATGAAGGATGGATTAGAGGTATATGGTGTAATACTTTGAGGTTTCTTATAATCCACACAGTAATTGTATAATTTTGTTCACTGCTGGAATTTTATGTTTATCCCAACAAAGTATAACTCTTATGTAACATCTTAAATTAAAGAATTTGCATCTCAAATCTTACCAGGTATTCATGACTTATTTGGCTTTTGGAGATCCTTTTTTAATTCAAATTTGTGACATTTTTCTCATTTTTCCAAATCTTTTCACATCAAAAAAATAGGAAAAACCACCAAAAAGCTGATCATTTAAGTCTGTGAACCTAAATACTTTTCATACTGCAAAAATACAGAAATATAATTGGAGAACTGCACTAAAACCATGGAAATATAAGATAATTATGAAATGATAAGCTACAAAGCGTCATATGAGGAAAGGAAAGGTAAGAGATGTAACACTTCTCACTGACTACAGCAAGAGGACTCCGCCGTGGATATGCCGCTAGTTCCAGCGATTTCTCCTCACGTGTGCATAAGATATTGCCTCACATGAATTTGCTTTTCACAATCAGTTCTCCATGACCGTGCTGACATTGATTTGTTGTCTCAGCTCTGCACCGTCCTGTCCTTCGTGCCTTGCTGTTTGAAGGCAGGGCTGAACCCGCTCGCTGCCTTTGCCAGCTGCGCTGTGTTAAGCTTTGTTACTCAGTAGGGGGTGCTGGATGGACAGGGCAGGAGGGACGGTCTTCCCTTCCCCGTCCAGGAGAACTCTGTGGAACAGTGTCTGCAGATGCGCCCACCCTAGAAGCCCCTCCTGCAGTAGACACCTGACTCCTGAAGAGCAGGGCAGCTACAGTTCTGGGTGGCCAGTGTCTATGGACCCTGGCAAGGGTCCTTTTGAGATATCCCTATGAATGGCTTCCTCTGGCCATTCTCTACCATAAGACAGTGTTCTAGCACATTCTGTGGTTTTGTATGGCACATGACAACCCTCTACGCTGCAGCAACTCAGTGGTGCCATGGAGATCCCAGCCACGTGGAGGGCAAGGTCCTCCTGTGTGCTGTCTCAGCCCCGAGTGGTGACTGCTCTTTCCTAGTTCACCAGTTTGCTTTTACTAGCTAATTGCTCAATCATTCATATCTCCTGTTGAAATTAACAGTTTGGTAAATCATTTCCTTGTTCAAATGATAGTTTAATGTCTGTTTCTTCACTGGACCAAGGCCTGTAAGTGGGTGTCCGTTGATAAGCCAGACAAAGGCTGCTGTGTTGTTGTCGTCCATGAGAACGATCCGGAGAAGCATTAATCACGTGCATGCATCTAGTGATGTGTGCGCATGGTAAGCTGAATAGTGGTACCCAAAGTTATGTCCATATCCCAGCGCCTAGAACCTGGGAATGTGCCTTTATTTGAAGGAGACAAGGAAAATCTTTGTAAATACAACTAACTTGATCTCAATTGAAACCACCCTGTGTTCCCTGGGTGTCCCCTGGATTCAGTGCCACGAATACTTTTAATAGTTTGACCCAGGGGGACTAACTTGACAGGAATAAACACAGAAAAGATGTCAAGATGGGCAAAGAATTGTCACAGACCCTGAGTCCACCAACAAACGGCTTCCCCAGGACCTGGAGCTGGCCGGGTTTTCACCCCAAAGAGTCTGGAGGGGGTAAGTTCGTGTTGAGCCTTTGAGGCCAGACTTTAGGCCTCCCCTATGGCGAAATGGTAAATTTCTGTTGTACTGCACCAGCAAGTTTGTGGAAATCCATTCTGATGGCCCTGGGAAGCCAACATGGATGCGACTGGGACCCATGTGAGCATCCCTTGAGGAGCATTAGGAATATGTCACCCAGATTCTAAATGGATCCACATACAACCAGTGGTATTTTCTTCTACCAACTGAAATTATCAGAAAAATATTCTGTTCAGTAATAACTAATGTGTGCAGCAGTGACTGAGTGTGGTGGGAAGTTTATGTGAGTTTTAAAGCCAAACAATACTGTAATGAATTGTGACGATAACACTGATACTCCCGGGTGATGCTTATGTCTTTAGTAGCTGATATCTTTTTAAACTTAAATGTCTCACATTTAATTCTTCTTGGGATTAGGGTTAGAGATATAGAATACTTTAAATTGATAATCAAATAATACTAACAATCATTAGCAATAAAAATATCCACTGGAGTAACACTGATAAGCACTATACTTACTGTTTTATATTTTATGTCCATACACAAGATAAAAATTAAGACACTTAGTCAGATATTAGATTAATTCACTAAGAAAAATGAGTAGAGAAACATGGATTATATTCAGAAAATTCTCCTTCCAACAATTGTCCTCTTGTAAATTTGAGACCTTGTTTTCCCACCTTGTTCTCTCGAACACTACTATATTCTTAAGGCATGACATTTACCATTTCAGTAAGAAATGCATTTTCTTATGAAAATCTTAATTGGTCTCCACATGTTCCTGCATGAAATTTCAATAATACAAACAGTAGAAGCTAAAATTCTTCTAAGAATTAAAGTGCAGAGAAAGAAGTTTGCAAGTTATTTGATTCTTCCTAAGACACTGTGTTTTTGTTGTATTTAACTTATATGGAAATATATAATAAAAAGGTAGTACATTCTTAATCCCTTCCTGTAACCTGCTATTTCCATCTCACAATATATACACACCTCAGAGTAGGCTTAGATCTTCTCCAGTGCATTGTTGCCTCATGAAGCAACAGTCCAAATTCAGTCCTGAGTTAGAATTTAGTGGGTCAGCTTTCAGGAATAGAAAATTAAAGTACCTACCTAGTATTCAAAATTCCAAGGAAAGAAAATGCCTTATGTCAAAGCTATGAACTAAAATTTTCTTGAATTATTTGTAGCTAACAAAACCCAGCTTTCTAGCTCTCAAAAATATAAATGAACAGATTAAAAGCCTACTTGATTTTGTATGCACCCGTGAATCAACATCTCCATGAGTTGAATGTAAAAGAGTAAAAAGCGTATGAATTAACCCTCCTTAGCTGTGCAGAGCTATAAACATAAAAGGAAACTAAATACTTGGCAAAATGTACGCTGGGCTTGTCATGTGCCACTCATTTGAAAATTACTGAGTTTTCACCATCAGTCAGCAGAGGTGGTTTCTTTCTTTCTGAATTTCTTTGCATGTGGTAAATTAGTACTGGATCACTTAAGAGGAAAGCATTTGCACTATCTGCTGAGATAGCTAAATTTCAAAATACGTAATAAAAGTAAGTACAATGCACATAGAGAAAAATCACATTTCTTTCTCTTAATTATAATACTTATAGTAGCAATCACTGAGTTTTCACTATACTAATGCTGCTCCAAGGACATCTAGAATATAGTAAAGTGTATCCACAAAACTGAGGGTGAATGTTGATGTTTCCTGAAGAGAGGCTAAATAATTACACTTTAAGAAAAATGAGATTTATGCTATTAAGTACTTTTGTGTATAGTCAAAAATTACATTTCAGTAATCTGTATGTTATGCTTATTTGGTAGCAAGTAATTATTTTTATTTTATCAAATCTGTGGATGTTGGGAGAACCTATCACAGCACAGGTTCACAAGATTTACAACTTTAGATATGGAAACTTCTGCCAGTATTTATCATTAAAATGTACTTTTCTCTTTTGCAGTCATTTTTTAGTTCGTAATTTTAAAAAATGCTATCTCGAAATTTCAGGTACTTTAAATTCCACTGATTTGTTTTCCCCAAGTTGTGTGAACACATTCCAGGTGATACTGACGAAACCTGCTTCTCAAACCCGCCGCTTCTGCCTCGGAACCCCGCAAACCGCTGCCCGGTGCAGGCCTGCGGAGTGTGGAAAGGGGCCTCCGAGGTCCGCCGAGCGGCGCTGGGGGAATCTCCGCACTTTCTCCTTGGTCTGGGCAAGGTCGGGCATCCAGGCGCGCCTAGGTGCTCGTTGGGGGACTAAGAAAGCATCAGGACCCCGGGTCCCAGCACCCTTTGCCCGGACAGACACGGGGCGCGGGCCCCACGGATACCTGCGTTCCCGGAGGCGCCGATTCCGCGCCTTCTCGTTCCTCTCGTCGTTGAAGTCTAAGGTTCCTGGGCGCCGAGGCTGTGGGCTGAGCCCGGCTGGCCTGGAGCTGGTGCCCCCCGGGCTCAGGGTCGGGCTCCTGCAGCGCGGGGCTCCGCGCCGGGGTTTCCTGAAACGTGAAATCGAAAAGGCAGCAGAAGCAAATCGCTGCGTAAAAAGGTGTGAACTCATAAACATCCGAGGCGCAGCTGCGCTAACTTTAGACTTAGTCCGCGCTCGGGTTTCCAGAAGAGGCCGTTCCCGGAGGATCCAGGTCAGCTCTGAGAAACAGGCCGCCACTGACCACCAGGCGCGGTGGCGCTGGTCAGGGGGCGCCCGTGGCGGTGACGAGCGAGCGGGAGTAAACTCCGGGGTCCCATGCACAGCGCGGAGGGCTCCTTACTGCTGCACCGTGCGCCTGACGGCTGCGGGTCAACCCTGAGTGTTCAGCAGGAACACGGCCTTTTTGAGGCGATAGACATGCTAATTACCTAGGTTTGTGGCAATGTTTTCACAGTGTGTGTGTATCAAAGCGTCACACTGTGTGCAGTAACTGCACATCATTCTGACTTTCCGTGATGTCCCCAGAACCTGAAAAGAAAGGCGCGGCGCTGAGGCCTTCCCACTGTGACATCACGTGAGTCACATGTCGTGCTGGTGCTGTCGCTGTGCCTCGGAGTGAGGCTGCTCCTCAGCCAGGCTGCCGCGCTTCTGCTGGAGCTCAGATTTAGTGCATTCAGTAACTTCCAGGTGCTTCACAGCCCTGAGCTTCTCAGCCCAGACGATGCCATTGCATTTGTGTGATCTGACTTCTTAAAAGGAGGTGAACTCATTCTGTTTAGAGCAGTCGTTTTCCTTTTCTTGCATGTTGCCCTCAGTAAATGCAAACTTAAAGGATGCACAGAGAATGTAAGCTAATATCCTCTAGTAACTCAAATCAGGTAAGTGTTACATCAGGCCGTATAAAAGTAGCACGACGCCTGGCGGACTGCAGTAGTACAAACTTCTGTACGTTCCTTGTAACGAAACTTCTAAGATGATAGGCTATGTCTCAGTGTCCATGACCTTAGCTCTTACGCTGAACAGATTTACTAAAGATATTATAGGTAAAATTATGAATTTTTTTTCTGTAGTGACCTGACTAACCTCCAAAGTCACAGTTTTAAGGTTGTGACATGGTGCTTGTTAAATTGGTGACCAGGTACTTATGGCAGCCTCAAAAAAATGAACAAAATGACACAAACCAGAAATCATAACTTTGATTGTTTCTAAACTCAGAGTAGCATCCCATAAATAAATGTGTGACTAAGTATATAAAAAGTATTGATACCTATACAAAATGGCCATGCTATGGATCATATTATTAATTTCAATAATAATTACTCATTCATCCAATGATTTTAAAATCTGATTATATTTCATTTTCACATATAACATTTGATATCTGGAGTATTATAATTTTCACATTATTGCAAAACATGGAATTCTAAAGGACAAAGAAAATCTGGTGTGTTGGAGCAGGTTCCTTCTATTATATAATGATTTATTATATATAATAGAATAAAAATGAATTCTATGACTTTCATGACACATGTACCTGAAAACATTCTATATAATATATTAAAAATTCTAAGTCTGTTTCTCCATTTTTATTTCATTGGTTTGCTAATTAATGCATTTTAATTTGAAAATTGATTTATTTCTTTACAACCTACTAGAATAGAAGACTTCTGCTTCACTAGGATAATTGGGTGCAATTTAATTTGGTTGAATTATGTTCTTTAATTTAAAAAAAGAACAAATATTCCTCATTTGTGACATAATTTTAAACTCTTAACTTTTATGGTTATCTTTTAACATTTTATTGTTACTTAACTGAATAGGAAACAAACTATTCCCCCTCTGGTTCTTTTGATCTTATTTTGAAAATCTAAATATTTCTTGGAAGTTCTTTATCTTCCCCAAACTGGTTGTAAATAAGGAAAAAACTGAAGTAACCATTCAGAATATGTTATATACCTAAACAGGAACATAATTGTTTATTTGTTTTTTGAGATAGGATCCTGCAATGTATTTCAGGCTGCCTTGAACTCCCTGTTTACTCCAGGTTGGCCTCCAAATTGCAGAAATCTTCTTGCTGGGTATTTCAGAACCTGTGTATTTTAGGAGCAATTTCTACAAAGGGCCCTTGCCTTCATTGTATCGTCTTTTTATTACTACCCATTAGTTATGCCTGGATTTTATTTTGGTAGTTTTATGCATGTGTACATCACTGTAACTTGATAACTTTTAACCCCTGTTACCAAGTACACAGCTCTAATGTCCTCTTCTTTCCACTTATACCCTTCTACCTATTATTCTTCTCTTTTTCTTTGTCTCTCCCTCTCATCCTCCCACCCTCTTTTCAAATTATGCATATGAGAGAAAGCAGAATCTTTCTGAATCAGTATTATATCACTTAACAGAAGGACCTCCAGCCCCATCCATCTTTCGGGAAAGACGTGATTTATTGTCTATGCATGAATAATGCATATATATATATATATATATATATATATATATAATTTCTTTAACCATTCTTCATTTGACTGTATCTAGACTTTAGCAAACAATGCCTAAAGAGGCACTGGTGGTATCTGTTCTAGTATCTTACCTTTTATTCCTAATTTTGTGAATTTTCATCTTCCTAATCTTTCTATTCATTTGGCTAATGGTTTGTTAATATTGTTTAGCAATCCTTTGTACTTTCCTTTATTCTATGTTTCATTAACTTCTGTTGTGACATTTATTATTTACTTCCTTCTGCTGGCTTGAGATTAAATTTGTTCTTGGTTTTCTAGGAACTTGAGATGTATTATAAATTTATTTATTGTAGATCACTCTGATTTTTCAGTGTAGTCACTGATAGCTAAAAACTCCACTCACAAAACTAAGCTTGAGGTATTCCACAGATTCTGTGTTTGTTTGTTTTCAATTTCTATTTGATTCTAGGAATGTTTTCATTACTACCTTGATGTCTTCAATGAGCCACTGGTCGTTCAGATATACACTATTTAATCACCATGTGTTTGTGTAGATTGTATAGTATCTCTTGCTGTTTAATTTGAGATCAATTACATTATGTTCTAAAAGCATGTAATAAGTTATTTGTTATGGCTTGCTTTATGGACTAAGTGATGATCTACATTGAAGAAACCTCTATGAGAAGAATGTATATTCTGCTCTTGGTGTTCTTTGGATACATGTTTAATTTATTGGAATTATAATATAGTTTAACACTGGTTTTTGGTAAGTCTGTTGACCAGTGTATTCATGAGAGTGGGGTATTATAATCAGATTCTATTATTGTGTTGAGGCTTATCTGTCCCTTTATGTTAAGTAGTAACCATTCTACAAAACTGTGTGCACAGTCATTTGTGCATATATATTTATAGTTGTTATTTCTTTGAGTGGATTGTCAACTTTGCCATTATGTAGTGTCCTTCTTTGTGTCTTTTGACTAGATTTTGCTTGAAATCTGCTTTGTAAAATATGAGTGCAGCTACTTCTGCTTGCTTTTAGTTTGCATCGCAGGGTGTTTTATTTTCCATTCTTTCTGGCTATATTTGTCTTTGCTAGTGAGGTGTGTTTCTTGTAAGCAGCAAATAGTTGATTGTTTTTTAATCCAATTTGACAATCCTTGTCTTTTAATTGGAAAATGAAAACTATGTACTTTTAGGGTTGTTGTGTAAGGGTGCACACTGATTCCTATCCTTTCATTGTTTTCCTGATGTTGGGTTCTTTCCTAACACCATTTGTTTCTCAGTTTTTTCCTCTTCTGTATAACTTTCTTATAATTATCTTCATAGTTTAAGCCTAATGGTCATTCTTTAATTTCTGTTTGTCATAGGAGGTTGTAAATCTCCCTTTACTGATGGATAACTCTGCTGGGCGTAAACATCTATGTTGGCATTCATTTCTTGCAGGACTTTAAATATACTGTTTCATGCCTCCTGATGCTTAGAGTTTCTTCTTGTAAGTCTTCTGTTTTTCAGATATTTTTTCCTTTACAAGTGATGTGATAGTTTTCTTTTGCAGCATCCAGTACCAGTCTTTCATCTGTATTCCTGATATGTAAGTGTGCAGCGATATGTGGAAGTACTTTTGTGGTATCACCATTTGGAATTCTACATGTTGATGTGTATGTCTTTTTCAATATTTGGGACATTTTCTGTGATTACTTTGCTAAAGATGATTTTTGGGCCTTTAGTCTGTATCTTGTTGCTCTGAGTCCATGCTCTCATGACTCAAACATCTTGCTTATTTACTCATAATTTATTTTTTATTGCTCTCTGATTGTGATAATTCTTTTACTTTGTCTCTAAGCCTTGAAATGTTGTGTTCTGCTTTATCTAGTCTACTGGTGAGGTTTTCCACTTCCTTTTCAATATATTTGACATACTAAGTTTTTCATATCTAATATTTCTGTTTATTTGAAATCCCTATTACTTGCTTTTCTATATCCTGTACTGTTTTCCTTATTTCATACAGTTGTTTATTTGTGTCATCTGATTGATCACTTTCATAGCCATTCTTTGAATTCCCTGATATTTCTTCACTTTAATATCATTAGAAGTGTTAACTTTTAGAGGAATCGCGGTGTTTTCTTCATTCCGTGTGTTCTTAGGGTCCTGTGTTGATACTTGTGCATCTGCTGGCTTTCTCTGACCTTTTAATCTAACGGCCTCTGCAAGCACCTCTTGGTGATGTGCCCCTAAGTGCTGATCTGTTGTAGAGTGCTGAGTTTAGTTCTAAATGGCTTCACCTGTGTTTCCTGGATTGTTTTTTTGTAATTAGTGGAAATTAATACAGGTCATGTTGAGTCTATCTGAGTGACCTGCCTTTTTCTGCAAAGTTCATAATAATGGGATCCTTCTGCTATATTTCAATGGTAGATTATGTGGGGTGGATACTTCTCTAATTTTGTCAATAGACTCTGATCTGAAAGGGTGTGAGTGCAGCCTGTGTTGAAGTCCTTCATGGAAGTGGTGTCCACAAAAGTTGTGTTATTTTCTCCTGATACCGCTCTGGGGATAACTGGCCAGAAGTGAGACTTTTGACCCTCTCAAGTCATGCATACTTAGGACCAGTTAAATGGCTGCAAGCTTTCACATCCCCTGTTACTTAGAATAAATTACCCACTAGAGTTTTAGATTCTGGCTGAAGTAAGGCAAGATTTTCTCACCCATGCTGGGGGGCCGCTCATGGCACAGCTCCCATGGAGTGTGCCAGCAATGCCAAGCTCCTTTCCAGCAGTTTTAAAAAGGAAGAAAACAAACACTTAGCAATATCTACATGGGAACAAACCATAAACACAGCACCCATTGATGTAAGCAAATAGTATGTCACATCAAAGAGCTGAAGACTCCAAAAACAAAGCATAGACAAATAAGAAAATAATCATGTTAAACACAGAGGGGGGATGAAACTGAAATGTGCAAAAATTGGAAAATGTAGAATGAGGCAAAAGGAGAGAAAAAATATAATGAAGTGAAAGTATGCAAAAAGGAAAAGAAGAAACCAATAGGTGATAGAAGATGGGATACACGTGGAAGCAAAGGACCAGAGCACAAAACAGAGACTGACCGAGGTCACTCGGCTGAGGAGTTTGGTTTGGAGTAGCAGAGTCTGTCAGGATCAGTGTGGACAGTGAGACGCTGGTAGGATCTGCTTGCTTCATTTCAATTTGTGTCACACCAGTAAGGACAGCTGAGGGGCTGCGAGGCAGCTTCTCACTGGACAGGCTGTGACCAAGCTGACTGTGCCTGGAAAGCAGTTGGGGCAGAGCCCTCCTCAGGTTGCACATCTGGGAGTGTCCCCTCAGTCTCTGCAGCATCTGCGGCACGCAGGACAGCGGTCACTCATTTCGCTCCTGTCTCTGTGCCTAGCAGCCTGGCCAGTGACCAAGCAGCTGTCAGAATCCTTCTCCTGGTGCGGGCATGGCCACTTCTGCACCACATGGAGCAGACGTCCTGCCTCTCTGAGGCCCTGGCCTGTCTGTGTGTGCACTGCCGCATCCTCGCCATGGCGCTTGTGCCTTGGCACCCTGTGGCTGCTGCAGCTGGGAGCCTCCCCGGTTCCGCTGAGTCAACAGTGTGAGAGTGACAAGGGGCCACACTACAGTAGCACAGTGGTGATCTCAGAGCACAGGGAGGGAGTTAAGCCTTTGAATTCAGGGCTGGAGAAGCAGCCATGAAGACAAATGCTCTGTCGGCTTCGTCTCTAATGCGTGCTGTTCCCAAGCACGTGGCTTTTGCTCTAGTTTCAAAAAGCATGACCAGCACCACCCTTTCCTCCTTCTCCAGGACCTCCACACCCTGCTGTTCTAATGTCCCTTGGCCTCCTGTTCCACCATCCCTCAGCTGATGCCTTCGTGGCCTCCTTCCCAGGCAGTGCAGCAGAGCTCCTACCAGAAGCCCAACCTTCTATAGAGGACATTAGTCCCCAGTAATAGCAATGGCTCAAGATGGTTTCTGGCTACCATTCTCCGAGAGCTTGCCAAGTACAGTGTCAGGTTACTACGGTGAGTAGAGTTACTTTCAGACCAAATTCTCAGATTGTAGTGAGAGCTTGTATACAGTGTGGTTTTCCCCATGGAGAGGACCCAGCCAACCCCTAACATCAAGGGTCACACGCATCAGCCATATACGTCGTCTGTAAGACATCAGGGTCCCTGCCCCAAACTGGAGATATACATTGCTCTGCCCCTTCTCTGCATGGCTTTTTCAAGTCCCACTGCCGTTTCCTTTCCCTTCTGTGGCTTCCAGAACTCTTCTCCGCTTTTGCTGGATGAGACAGTTTCTCCTTTCCAGGGCCGACTCCTTGGCGGCAGACTCCCAGGAGGGCTACTCCGTTCCGCCATCTCCTCCTCTGCTGCTCTCTTCCGTGTGTGTTCCTGAGCTTATGGGAGGCTGTGCTTCATCGCATTACAGCGCACGGCCGCCCACCAAGGGCAGTTAGCGCATGAGCCTCTCCTCCCCCACCACCTGGAGTCTCTCACTCCTACTTTGCCTAAACCCCAGATGTCTGCACCAGCTCTAGTCTCAGTGAGTCTCTCTCTGCCATGTACCTGATGTTCTAAGTTATGATTCAGGAATGTTGTCTGTTATGCCTCAATATGTATTTCTCCATCAAAGTCACATGCACCTATTTTTATAACTCAGGTAGAAAATCCATTGATGGCTTTGCAAGTGCATGTGAACATTCTCTTCAGGCATGTTTCGACGAAGATTTTAGGAGGGAGAATAACTTCATTGTGTTTGCCGTGTACAACAATAACAGCCACATTTCCTTGTCACTTGCGTAGTTCTCATTATGACCCTTCACCAGATCTCTCATATTAAATTGCTGACAGGCAGTTAATGCCGGCCCTAACTTCTTATCATTTACAGGTTATTGTACTTCACTCTCACACCTGACAGCTCCATGCTCCGTAGCAGTGATCATGTCACCTGCATGAAGCTGACATTCTGTCTCCCCTGAGCAGTCTCAGGGCCTCATGGAGCAGAACTCTACAAGGCGCTTTAAGCTATGGATTTGAAATAATTCACTCTGAGCAGGGCTTCAAGGGGGCCCTGGCACAGGCCTCCAGGGGACCCCTTGAGTCTGGGCATCTGAATGCTCACTGGTGTCCACTAGTGTCCACTAGCAGTCCAGGGCTGCACTAGGATTCTCAAGGGTCCTCTCCTCTGCAGCTTCTTACAGGCAGAGTGTGGGACCAAGATGCGTCAGAACGAGAAGTAATTACGTAGCACACGAGCAGCATTTTATTATCGTTGTTTGGAACGACCTTGACTTTGTTTTAATGTTCTGTTTTCTGCCACTATGAAGGCCTTTCTCTTTCTTATTATATTTTTTCTGGCCAATTCATAAAGTTTGTTTTTGCAGAGTGAGACAAAACATTTTAAACTGTCGTGTCGCTGCAGAGATCCACAGGACCCACAAACTCCTTTTGTTACTTTCCGTGGTCATTTGCTTAGGTTGAAAAGAAACTGTCCTCTTTCTACTGTGATGCTCCAAGAAAACTGATCAGAAGCATGTTCCTTTGTGGCTGGGGTGAGGGTGCGTGCATGGAATCCCAGCACTTGGAAGGCTGAAGCAGGAGTTCCAGGGCCGCCCTGGATTGTATCGAGGCTCTGTCTCAAACAACTAAAGCAATAATAATAATTAATAATAATAACAACAATAATGAAAAATGCTCCTTTAAAAAGCCATGACAGTGTCACATTGTGGAACAGGAGCGTCCAGTCCTCATCCGCCCACAGATGTGCCCTTAAACAATGTGCGCCCCTGTGGAGAGGGTTGTCGTGAGGCTGCCTCCCAAGTGACAGAGCACAGCTGGAGCCAGGACAGAGGCCAAGGCATCAGGTCAGGGGCACTGTGGCCCTGCCAGGACACCCACCACCTGCTCCACGGGGCACATGGGTACACTCACCTGTGGCATAAGCCAGGACTCCTCTGCCCCGGAGTTTCCAGTTAAAAAATGCCTGGTAAAGAATGAAAAGTTTTACATTTTACTTTGATGGAACTAAGATTGGTTTTATTCCTAAAGCCAGTGTCACAAATCCTAGTCAGCTTCCAGTCTTAATGGGTCCAGACACCTGCATAAATTTTGGGGACCCGACGAGGAAAGAAACTTACCCAAATATTTATGTTCTACAAGTGAAAATACTTGTAGATGCTTTGTGGGGTTTCCATTTAGGGAAGTTTTTCAAGTCTACTCTGGGTCTTGTTCCTGAAGTCAGTCTTAATCTGTGGCCAGGAATTGTTCAGTACTTCCTGTCTTTCAGTTTGTAGCACAAGTTTTGGAAGGATTATGTGGTAAGTTAATATGTTACAGCATTGACATAAATAATCGGCCAATTTTAGTGATACATGTACCATATTTATATAAAAAAGAGATAAAAAATGTAGGATTGTGAAAGATTTACAGAGACGTGAGAGTAAAATTACTGTGTCTTGACTAGCTGGCACTTTTTAGAAACATTTTCTTGGCCTTTCATTGTTTTTGTGCTATTTCACAGATTTGTAAGTTGCAGAATAAGTTGATAGAGATTTAAACAGCATCCGTTGGAGATGTACTTGACTATCCCACCATGGATACTGACAAGCTTCTACAGTCTGGTGTCTGTTTGACAAACGCATTGCGCCCTTCATGACAGTCTGTGTATGTGTGGTTCTTTGAATTCTTCCTTGATTCAGTGGGACCGTCTTACAGGCTCCTTCAGTAATTAATAAGTTTCCGTAAGCAACAGCTTTGCAACTTTAAATGGAGATAATTAGAATATATTAGTACTCAAAGCTCTAAAATATTTTAACCTTTATTCATACTTTTAAAGTGTTAGATCCTGAGCTAAGTCTTATTGGCAACTTTCAAAGTATCATCCCTGAAACTTAACACTAGATTTAAAAAAAAGCTTAGAAAAAACACAGCTTTTCAAGAACATTAATGTACTACCATACCAAAAGTGTCAATACTGCAGAATTACCATGTAAGGTAGACTGGCCATTGACTCCATTAGATTCTCCTTATATGTTCCTCTCCCTAGAAATCTGAAGTTGGAAAGTAATACATTGGATTACGGAGACCAAAAATATTTTTCTGTTGTTTCTTTGTGGCTTTTAAATTTACATAAGGAATGTTCATTACAACATAATTTAGAGGCTGAAAACAACCACAAAGTGGTTAAATATATCCACATGATGGAACCTTTCAGCAATTAATATATGCTCAAAGAAAATTTAGTGACAAGTTAGCAAACTGTGTTGAACATGATCCCAATTATGTAAATACACAAACCCACTCACTGACTACAAATTTCAACCTGCATGAACAGTTTCTCCCAGCGATATTAATTTTCCACCAAACTGGTTCCTATAATTGCCTGACCTGTCCAGTGTCTCCTATCCGTCAGTTGCTTACCACGTTTGCTTCTCTACCAAGCTTGGGTTCATGGTATGTATATATCAAACCAAGATGGACTGAATCCCCATTCCCAAAACTATGAATCACAACGTTTGCTTTCTCTGTGTCATCAGAACATAGCCCGGGGACCCTTAGTAGTCTAGTCATCATGATCACATCAGTATAAAGACATGATCACCCCCAACAGGGTCCTCGGCGCTCACAAGACGGTGCGACATTTTGCTAGCCACTTCTACCGGCTGCTCAGAGGACCCATCTGCCTCTTATTGTACAGTGACAGACAACCCGGGAACGGGATGTTGGTCCTCCAGCCAAACCACTTCTCCCTGTTTCTTACTCTTTCACTTCCCCTGCTTCTTCCTTTCCACAGAACTCTTTACTACAACTTTGGTTCCTGCTCTTTGCTTCAGCTCCCATTCAGCATGTGGGCCTACACCCTCCCTCTTCTACCCCAAAACCAAACTTCCGCAGAAAGCTGACCTTGCTGTTTGCCAGTAATTTCCAGCGGAAACCTCCCTTGTCGCCTTGCTTCTAAACTGCTTCCAAGATCTTTCCTGATTCCCTTTGTTCCAGAATGTGTTCTATTTTGCTCTCTCATTTACTAAACTTTGATGGTTTTATGATAGCTGTTTTCGGTTTCTTCTCATTCTCCTTTCTTTAGGGGTCAGTTGCCTCCAAACGCACATCATCTGCCAATCATTTTGTCTCTTGTGTGATCTTGAAATTAGATCTGAAGCTATAGAATCACATCTTTAAATGCTTCTTATACACTGCCCACTCCTACGTTTCTGTCAGCCTAGTTTTCTTTTCTAAATTTCAGACTCTATACACAGCTTCCTAAGGGAACACAACCATGTAGATGGAATCTAAAATTCTGATGTTCAAAACAAAGGTCACACTGAATGCAGCCGTCATAAGAGGCTCCTCCCTGAAAGTTACATCCAGAAAACTTTGTCTTATATTATCGCTGCCTATATCTTACCCCAAGCGAAATCAACCACTAAGTTTTTCTTAAATTTATAGAATATTATCATTCATTAATGTCATTATATGCTTTGAATTTCCTATGTTTATGAAAGCAATGTAATTTTCTGAGCTTTAGTATGTTCTCAGATTATTAGCATACTTAGGGAGAAACAATAGCATCCCTCAAACACACACAATTAACAAATATATCAAAACTTATCATTAATTATCTAGTAAGAAGGTGGGGTTATTTTACTTGGAACTCTTTTAGAGCAGAATAGATTGTCAAATAATCAGCACTTAACACAGGTAAAATAAACTACCTTCCAATTCCTTTTGAAGTCATAGTTCTTCACACTTCAGGAACTTTTTAATAGACATTGATTTTGGTAACTGCTAATTTTCAACAACCTTTCTTCATATTTCTCACTGTTCTACATTCCAACTAATATAACATTTCAATGACCGTCCTCCCTGTTATTGTTTGTTTTTATCTACCAGTTTGCCATTAAATAAGTCCATGAGCATCATCAATGTGTCCAGAGTGTCCAAATGAGATTCCAGAGTCTCAGCATAGACGATAAAAGGAAAGACGCAGTGGGATAAGAAGCAGAATTAGTCCCAGTTCGACAAAGTTTCCTCCTTATGCTTACGATGCAGTGGACTGCTGACCATGGGTTGTAAATATTTCTTTCTGAGAAGCTGAACTCCAGACCTTGCTCTCTTCCTACTTCATTAGTCTCAGAGTGCGAAGTTTTGCCAAATACAAACATGTTTCAAAGATGCCGTGAGGCCTGGGCCGGGGCTGAGGGTGGATCATGGCCTGGCTGCGTCCTGAACACCTCCAGAAGCTCTAGGCACACCCAACAGCGAGCATTTCCTGGGATTTCACAGGTGGCATTTACTGAAGAGCTTACTGACCTATTTTTCCTTCTATTCTTATTTTATACTGAGGAATCTCGCCATATCAATATTTTTGAGAGCCAAAACTTAGCAGATGTAGGGTAATTTTACAACTAAAGGGCAGCTGAACAGTAGTTGAGAGAAGTCTTCTTCACTCTTAGACACATATATTTAATTTTCTTGGTTTTATCTATGTTTTATCTGTAATTCTGGTCTATGTAATGTCTGCTTTCTGTTTTAAAAAAGAAGCTTCTATATGGAAAAGAGAGTATAATAAATTTGTGTGTACCAGTACTGTTGATTATTTCCCAAGTAATCAATTAAGATTTGAGGCTCAACGTTGAGTAACTTTCTAAATTTTTGTAGCTACAGTTCCCTGAGATTGTTATACTGAGTCGTCGTGCTGCAGGGTAACCCTCCCACAATTATATAAAAGGCTTTTCTGCTTCAGTTTGGCCTCAGGCAAGTTGGCCTGTCATCACTGCACTAGAAATTAAGCTGTGTCTATGATGACAATTACTAGTGCAATTTCCTGAAATTCCAGACAACGGCAGAAGCTATGCCCGTGATTAAAGACAGCATAGTGGGAACGCAGCCTCTCGGAGCATGGGCTGTATATCTGTTGCAAAAATGATAGCGTTTTCCATTCAGACCAGCAGAATAAAGAATTCCCAGGAAGAACTATTAAATTTAAGAATGCCAGCTTATTGCCTGGAGATTAAATATCATCTTTTTCATGGTTTCTTATGTTCTTAGGTTATATGTAAGATTTGATGTTCAGTCCAAAATCTGCTCCAAATAAAATATTATATTTTTAACTGTGGTCCATTTCTGTGTCTTGATTAGATTTTCTTTTTGATCAAAGTTCTGATTTTCACATTTGAAATATTAAAGCACTTTCACACTTGTTTCTCATTTTCAATTCAAACAGGTGAAGAGAAAAAAACATCTTTACAAGCTTTTCCCAGAGTCTGGAGAAGCTAATTTGCAAGATCATGAATCTCTGAAAAATGCTTTGGTTTAACTATAAAAAGAAAATGAATCTTAGATGTTGTCTGATAAACTGCAGATCATCACCCTGGGCAGCCGCGTCTCTTTGCAGCCGGCAGACACATCTGCATTGCATAGACCAGGGCTAATTAACCTGAGTTTCGCTCAGCTGCTTTGAGCAGCGGGTCAGAATGCTGAGCATCAAAGCACTGAGATCCCTTGTGCAAATTACGGTGGCTGGAATGTAGTCATGTTAATAAGCAGGTTTTGTTTTTCTGTTCCAAATCCAAATGCTACCATCCAGGCTGTAAAATGATCCTAATATATTATGTTTGAGTTATCTGTTTGAAGGCAGTCAGAATATAGAGCCCCATACGGAAACAATCTTTATTTTCCGTTGACTGCGTATGTTGCATGTCGAATGAAATGCATTTCACATATTTATTTTAAGTAAGTGATAGAATTACAACGTTGACAACTTTCATGATTGTCAAAAAATGATGCATTTTAAACATATGATGATGCCTAGCTTTATCAGAGGAATGTTCAAATAAAGTGCATTTAATTTGCATCAAAGCAAGCACAAACATAAAACATTTAAAGCATTTTATTTATATATATTTTCATAAACCTCAAATACTTTTGTACTAAATGAAACAGATATAACAATAAGCCATCTTGGTTTTTATTCTTAATTTTGCTGAAAGAAATTTTCTTAAGTACTTTTGATAACCAAGTGTTGCTGAAATTCTAGAGGCAGTGCTTATCAATCTAGATTTGTCCACGACTATCTGATCAGGGGAGACAGGTCTTCTCTGATGTAAATCAGTAAGACATTGACTGCCACCTATACTTTTTCTCACTGAATAATGTCTGTATTTTACTCACAATGTCAGATGCTGTCCTCTTCTGTCCAATTCTCCAGGCTCAGACTACATGTTTTACTATGTAAAATGCTCAAATTTTAAGTACTTTTCTGAAGCATACAGCACTAATGATATCATTACACCGAAACTTCAGAAACTGCTCTAATCGGTGACTAATGGATTGATATGTGCCGGTTTTGAGCAGAAAAAGAGCCATCTGCTATACACTGAAACCAAATTTTTCTCTTTTTTGATATTTCTCTTCTTTGATATTTACAATGGCACAAAATGTTTATATTTAAAATCCCTGGTTCAGAGAATAAGGGAACACTTAACAGAGATGCTTCGAGCCAATCTGTTTCATGTGTTTCTAAGCAATTTTGACTCTTCATGTTCTTAAGTCCTTGATACAATCAGACCCCACCTGGATAATTCTGTTTTCCTATGAAAATTAGTGTATGTCATATAAAATAAAGGCAAGTGATCAAAATATATTCTAAGTGGGGAAAGATAAAGAAGTCATGATTATTGTTTTAAAGCTTTTTTCTTTGGGCGTGAGGGGAATGCTTGTGTTTTAGATCAGTTTTGACTGTCTTGTTTCTATATTCCTGCTCCATATTCTCTCCTCTTTGAAGGAAGTTTCAGGATGAAAAATGTCTGAAGCATGGTTGGCTCCTACTACACTGAGGAGAGAACTGTGTATTTAGACAAGTGTTCTTCATTTGGGCTTCACCGAAGAGCTCTACGGAGGAAATTCAGGGGAGTCAGGAGCTCCCTGGAACTGAACGCAAGGGGCCCTGTGTTTGTGCAGATCCGAACTTTCTGAGGAAGCACATTCACGACCTCTTATGTGCAGCACTGCAAGAGCTTCGAGTTGCTTTGTGGAGGCCGTAGCGTTGCGTCTGCAGTGACTCCCGTCCCTTAGCATACTGCTAACTCACCTTGCTTGCGGTCCACAGATACAGTCTCCAAATGGTGTTAGCAAAGTAAGAGTTTGTGGTAAATATGTGAAACTTCTCAAAAATGATGAGGAATCAAATTCAGAAGCTGCTGGAACTGAAGCAGAGGCAGGACTCCAGTGGGGGCCCCTGGTCGGTGATTCCACGAGGCACTCCCTGCTGAGATAATCAAGGGCTGCAGCTCGCACCAAACACCAGAGAACCAGAATCCATGGCAGCTTTCTGGCTCCCGACCTCCAGCCTAGAGAAGAGCCTCACTTCTGGACTGAAGCCCAACCAGGCTGTGCAAATGAGGCGAGGCATTCATTTCCCTCAGGATGCTGAGGTGCGAAGCTAAGGCGAGAGAGGGCTGGCAGGGAGCTCTGGACTTTGAGATGTTCACAGAGTCCAGGATACCCACAGTGGGAGGTGGTCCCTCCAGGCCCAGTTACCCTGCCCAGTCCTGGGTCCACTAAGGCTGCACTGTCTACCCAACTGGCAACCCTGGTTACCTCATTTTGCTGAAAGCATTACAATAGCCTCCCAATCTGTCTTCCTACATCCACTCTTCTCTTCCTCTAATTTATTTTTCTTTAAAATATCAGAGTAATTTCAAAATTCAGGTGTGATCATACTGGTCTTCCATAAAAATCTTTTAGTTTCTGTATTAGTTTTAGAATAGAATCCAGAATGCTTGCCACACTGGTAGTGCTGTTCTCACAACCTGGCCCTGGGTCTCGTGTTTCCCTCCAGTCTTTCTGCCTCTCCCCTTGTGTTTGCTGGGCTGCTGTTTTCTTCCAGCCTGCTTGGCCACTCCCGCCCTCACGTGTTTATCTTCTCTCACAGCTCCCTGTATCAATGTCATTCCTAAAAGCTGCTTCCTAAGTCTTAGTACCAGGTTCCCCCTTTCTATTCGGAGCTTATATTTGAGTTTTCTAGCGTGGTGCAATGATTTTGTGTTTGGTAATTCACCGTGAGAACGAGGGTCCGGTTTTCTTTATTCATTACTAGCACCATCGCCCCTGCCTGTCCTCCGCACCCCAGCGCCTGACTGCAGTAGCCGCATAAGAGATGCGTACTGAGTAGGCAAAACCACGCTGCTCTGCATTTCCTGGGATTTTAGCATTTTCCTAAGTTTTAATATTACGATTTACAAAAATCTTTAAAGTAACCTAAATTGATTCATATCCCAGATGCCATTTGAAGTCCTGTGGATAATATAATTGCTGTATCTAGATGTAATTTGGGAGATTGTGATTGTATTGATCCCTTTCAATTGAATTTTCAATAATCTCCTGTATTGGCTAAGACTAGTAAGTTAATTAATGAATGCTGACGTGCTGTTTTAATAAAATGATTTCTACGGATGATCTGCTCTGCCGTCATCTCTGCAGTATTTCATTCTCAGTCCTCCGAATTTGTAGCAGCGCTTGAAATCTTCCTGGTCCTCTCAGTCGCAGAGAAGCAAAAGCTCGTTCTGCTCAGTGCAACATAAATAACAGGCAGCAGACGAGATGTCTGCCAGCGACGTCCCTCCCGACTGGACCTTATAGCTGAGTCACTACATCTTAAATCCTTCAAGTGTGTATGCTTAGATGCTCAATGCTTATTTTAGAGTGGGCTACTGGAGAATACATTAAACGATATGCAAAACAAATTGTAAATTCAGTATTTGACAATGTATTAACTGTGGCAGCTGCCAAATCCCCTTTTTCCAAAATCAACTTGGTGAAGATGTGAAGCATGTCCAAATAAACAAAAATAAAGAATACATCTTTTTAAGTAAAATTGCTACATCTAAACTATAAAATCACTTAGAGTTACAGCAAAGAAAGAAGTTTACAAGCACTGTAGAATTATTTGAAAGTTATGATTTTATTTCATGGCTTCTAATGGAACTTAAGCTTAGTTATGCAATGACCTCATCACTCAGAACAGAACTGTAAGTAAATTAATTCAGGAGATGGCTCCAAACATTTCCTTTTACTTACTTTATGTTTTGAAATTTCCTTGTTACATGGTGAAGCTTTCAATTCATAGACATAGCAATAATGTTTCAATGGAGTAAGTTACTCATATTTTCCTTTTTTTAATTTATTAATTTGAAGGTAGTAAAATACAACAGAACAGGATGGAATAAAGCCAATTGAGACACTGTAGTGAAATTGGTACAGAACTTCACAGCAGGTTACTGGGATAACAGTAATAGGTACCATAGTATATCTCATTATCTTCGCAATAGTTGTTCTTTCAATCAGGTATAGAAAAATAAAAGGAAATACAGAATATTATAGAACTTATCAAAACAGAATATTGAATAGAGCAACGCCATTAATGAGGACAAAGCAAAGCAGTGATAAAAATATTTGCCTTCAAAGAGATGGTAAAGGAAATCCCCCCTATTTGCTATATTACATAAGGTCAACCTTCCCAGAGATGCTCAGACCTCCGGCTCCCCACTTGTTAATGCGGGGTGAGGGGGGATGTTTGATTCTCACAGCCGCTTACCAGGGTGGCTGGCTGGTTGCTCAGTTTCCCAGTGCCCTAAGTTCCAACATGGCACGGATCTCAGGAAACACTGCTACTTCTCGCCCTGGGGTGGCCACGGCTTGCCAGACCACTGCTGCTTACCAGGGCAGTGGGCCGGTTGCTCCATCTTTTCACTGGGACTGTGGTACACAGAGACTGGCCACCCAGTTAGTGAAACATAGATGTACGCACTCTTGTTTTCCTGGACCGCACCGCAAACATGCACTGGCTGTCTTCTATGCCCTCGGCGACGTGCTGGGTTTACGCACAGAGGTACACAAATGAGAGACGAAGCACATTCATCCCTAGAGGGAAAATCTAGAAAGAAATAGAGAAGAATTGGGAAACTGTGCTCTTGCTTTATGGAATATACTCATTGCTCCAGGACTTTGAGAACACATGAGATTATTTTACTTAAAAATGTGGCCTGGTGTAGAAGGTGGGCAGCAAAGTGTCCGCAGTTGCTGAAGTCGTGTGTCACCTGTCACAGTGGTGAGATACTCAGTTCATGGAAGTGTCTGAATGTGGGACAGCTGAGGAACGGTATTAAAATTCAAAGTCGAGGACAGATGATCCGATGGCAGAGGCTAGGCTGGAGAGAAGGTGTGGACTAGGTCAGTGGGGCCCAACACCGTTGCCTGGGTAGTGAGACTTTCACATGCTGGGCAGGGAAACCCCATGAAAAACCAGGGAATGGAGTGTGGGGCTGTGAAAAGGAGCTGGCATTGTGGTGTGTCTGTGAGAAAATGTGACGGGAAGGAATAATCTGGGTGAAAGACAGGCTTGGGATGGAGGAAGTGGGAGTGCAGTGGGCCGCAGGAAGCACATGCACGCGTAACCTGGGGTGGAGGGGCACAGGCACTGGGGCCCTGCTGGGAAGAGCTGTCTCAGAAGCGGGGACAGCACTTGGAGCTTGGACTCATGGAGGACCTGAATGGAGGCACTGCTTATCCAGACGTGCTGTTTAAGAGCCTCATTTGAATATAGCTAGAAGATAAAGGTTACAAGGTTTGAAATCACTCAGTCAGTGGACACCATAGGAAAGGAAGCAAATAGCACAAAGCTGTGCAGTGATATCTCTGTAGCAGACAAAGAGGAAATGCAGACAGCTGAAGGAAAATTAGGAGCAAACACTGTCATAGAAGAGAAAGAAGAGCAAAAATACCAAATAATGTTGGAGCTCTGGTTGTACAACTAAACAAACAAAAAAAAAGCTGCTACGTTCCCAGGATTGCAAATTTGATGGTAGACAGCTTGGCAAGAATCTGTCTCAGCTTAAAAAATATAAGGATGAGCGTGTAGTGCAGTGGTACCCCAGAACTTGAAGAAAAAATTCTAGTAATGGGTATAGCAATCTCATTAAAAATATTTAGCTAGAATTCTGGGCACTGGAGAACTGGTCTCTGAAGGGGAGTGAACGAAAGATAACAAAGTGGACACAGATTTGCAAGAGGACCATGCAGAAGAGAGAAGGCAATGATGAAAGGAGGGTGGGGCTGGTTCGCCTTCTGTTTTGAATGTTTTCTTTCCCTTGTGTAATGTGAGTTTGGTTGCTCATTTTGTTGGATAATTGCCTGGTTGGGTTTTTTTCCCCCTTCTTTTCTTCCTTTCTATCTCTCAATGAACTACTTGAGCTGACTTCGGAAAGAGACAAAACGTGAGGAGAGCACTGAGTATTGGAGCAAAGCCGTGGAGCAGGGGGACAGGGCGGGCCCTGGGAGACGTCTTCTTCACTGCTACCATAGGAGACTTTTACAGGAAGCGGAATGCAAGCCTGTTCCATTCTTCCGTTGAAAGATTAGCGGGAACTTGGTAGTCCTCAGTGTACTTCCCATAGCTAATGTCAACAAACATCTGGATACCAGGCTGGAATGCAGTATCACCTCCTTGGTCTAGGCACTGGAGCTTTCTGAGTCAGCATCTGATCTTACAAAGCTCCTTTAAAATGTATGAGCCGGGTGTGATGGAACACAGCTGTGATCTCAGCACTGGGGAGGCTGAGGCAGGAGGGTCACTGTGAGTTCAAGGCCAGCTGGCTACATAGCAAATTCAAGGGCAGCCTGCATCACATAGTGAGACCCTGACTCAAAAGAAAAAAAAAATAAATGTATGAATGCATGGCAACATCCCACACCAATGAAGTCTTCCAAGCAGATCAAATAAAAATAAAAAAATAATAATATAATAATAATAATATAATAAATAAGTTGATTACTTAATAATTTACAACTAAAGAAGAAAACATTCCTATTACTCTTACCACATAGTACTAAATATTTCAATTGAAATCAGACCAAAGATTAAGATTTCCTTTGTTAAGAATGTCTGCTCTTTCAAAACTGCAATGCTATATGGAATTATTTGGTTAAACCAAAGCAAAAGGCAGTGAGAATGAATGCATTATTTCAAGGGAACAGAAGTGATGATATATTTTAGAAGGGAAAAAGTTCCAGGGCAAAATCTCAACCCCTGCGTCATTACTGAACTACAAAGTTCTAACCACAATTTCCATATATGACTTACTCTTTCTCCCTAGTGCAGCGTTATCTGTGAAGCACATCTTGCTGCTCGGCAGCGAGGTCTGGCATGGAGCAGAGGACTCAAAGCCATGTCCGGCCTCCTCCGGTGCCTGGCAGGCGCGGAGAGCAGCAGTCTCTGCAGCCCCGTGCAGTCCAGTCAGGCCCAGCTGCACGAGCTTCTCCTGGGTAGAGTCACGGCAGAATGTTCCATGGTATGTGATCAGTCCAAATGTTTGTGGACAACTTAATCATCTGTTTTTTCCACCACGGTTCCATTTGTATAGAAAGTACATTAGACAAATTATTTAATTTTCAAGTACTTAATAATAGTTTTGAGGGCTCTTCTGGGTCATGGCACCAAAGTGCTTGTCCCTAGCAGGTTGCAGAGAAGACCCCAGCTGAATGGGCTATTTTCTGTGACTTCTACAAGCTACAGCTTGTATAGGAAAGACCCTAGAAAACCCTCAAGCTTCGCAGTGGAGGTTTAAGGAGCAATTAAATGGCCAAGGGCAGGACAATTAAGACTCCTTCTCTGATCACTGGCCCAGCAGCTGAGAGTTGGGCCTGTTCAGGACTGAAAACATCACAGGACTGGCAGCTGAGAGCCGAGGCTGCTCAGGAGAGCAAGACCCACCCTTCGTCCTCAGGGAACATTGCAAGGACCAGTGGCTGAGGGCCTGAGGTGCCTGGGTTTGCTGCTGCTGGGCCCGCCCCTCCTCCAGGAGCATCTAGGAAGTCTGCCACAGGCCTGAGCTGCCTGGGTCCACATCTGCTGGACCCGCCCTTCCACCAGGATCACTGGACTGCAATGGACTACCAGGATGGCTCGATGAGAGGCTCAGGAACCCCTCACCCAAACAGAAGACTTCATCAGGCTTCAGTCAGTGTGGTGAGTTTGCCCCCAAAAATAGAGGTCTGCAGTGGGTAAATAGGGGCAGAAGTGAAACTCCCTCCAAGTATAACCTTGGCTAACCTGGCAAGAAAGTAGGTAACCCCATCCCCCCCACACAGAGAACATCAGACAGGTTGAGGAGTGCGCCAATATTGCCCCATCCCAATTTAGAGGAAATTAAAAGAACATATGAGACACCCAGTGACACAGTAGGGCCTCAGCTGACAAAAACACTATAGCCAGGGAGACCTGGTGACCTGCCACAACCTGAAGATATAACAACAGCAGGAACTAAGAGCTCCCCTACATTAATACTTCTGGGCTAGTTAGCCCAGAAAGAATATAGGACTCACTCAACAGGCACGGTAGGAGGAATTCAGAAGACTAGCTCTCCTCTTCATGGTGGTACCCAGCAATTTGACAAAAATCAACCACACAGTTGAACCCTGAAACACACACTACAGAAACTTGTGACTGTTGGAATAGAAAGACCAGAAATTTACCCAAAAGGTGAAAATGACTAAATGAAAAGGCAAAATGCAATCCCAAACATCTAGTCCATCAGGGGCAAGTGCAGGCAATAATGAAATAGAGGACTGTAAAATTCATACACCAGAAATCTCTGAAAAGATAGCAAATGAAGTAAAGAAACAAATCCATGAAGCTATAGAGGAACTCAAATTAGAAATAATGTCTTATGTAAAGACAAAAGTAACAACCTTAGTAAATGAGCTGCTCAACATAGCTAGAGAAGAAATAGATAAGAAACTACAGGAGCATGGGAAATTGATTGAAACTTTGAATGAACAATGTAGAAAACAAGCAGAATCTATGAAACAAATTGAAAGAGATATGCAAGAAGCAAAAAATTGTACTGAAAGCCTTCAAAGCCATTTAAATGAAGCTGAGGATAGAATCTCAGACCTTAAGGACAGGATTGTAGATAGTGATCTTGAAAGAGTAGAACTTATAAAAACAACAAAGCAGCATTAAATGACAATCCAACAGCTACAAAATGATGCCAGGAGAAACAATGTTAGAATAACAGGCATTAGTGAGGAGGCAGGAGGCAATGCAAAGGATATAGCAAAGCTGTTCACAGAAATAATGGCAGAAAATTTCCCAAAAAATAGGGGAAAAATCAGATATACAAATAAGTGAGGCATATAGAATGCCACATAGTCATAACCAATATAAACCTACACCCAGACATATAATAATTAAGATCTCAGACATACAGCATAAAAACAGAATACTAAAAGCCATTAGAGAAAAGGCACAACTCACCTACCAAGGAAAGCCTATTAGAATCACAGCAGACTTCTCAGCACAAACCTTCATGTTAAGATGAGCTTGGAGTAAAGTATTTCAAGCCCAGAAGAAAACAACTTTCAACCCAGACTGACATACCCAGAAAAACTGTCTTTCAAATTTAATGGAGAAACAAGATACTTCCATGACAAAGAACAACTAAAGAAATTCATATCCTCCAAACCAACCATAGAAGAAGTGCTGAAGGACATCCTAGGTAGAGATAAAAATGATCACAATCTCCAGAACAACAACAGAAAGAAATCACCAGGCTGGACAAAAAAGTACACAAGGGAGAAAAGCAGGAAACTAACAACAGTAACACAACATGGCAAAGTCAAGCCAGTACATCTCAGTGATATCTATAAATGTAAATGGGCTCAGTACACATATCAAAAGAAACACGTTGACAGAATGGATCAAGAAACAGGATCCCACAATATGCTGCATACAAGAAATGCAGCTGACTCAAAAACAAACTCATAGATTAAAAGTCAAAGGATGGAAAACAGTATTCCATGCAACAGGAACCCAGAAAAAAGCAGGGGTAACTATTCTATTTGCAGACAATGAGAACTTCAAACCTAAAATGATTAAAAGAGACAAAGAAGGTCACTATATACTCATAAGTGGAAAAATTCAAGATGAAGAAATAACAATTATAAATATATATGCACCAAACACAGGAGCACCCAACTATATAAGACAGATACTAAAGTACATGAAAAACCAAATACACAAGAACACAATTATTACAAGTGACCTTAACAGCCCACTGTCACAAAGAAAGAGATCAACTAGACAAAAAATCAACAAAGAAATAATAGAACGGAATCATACCTGTGAGCAATTGGACTTAATAGATGTTTACAGAGTGTTCCACCCAACCATATCAGAATACACATTCTTCTCAGCTGTCCACATTCTCCAAAATAGACCATGTATTAATCCCATAAAACATTCTTAAGTAAATGCAAAGGTATTGAAATTGTCCCATGCATACTATCTGACCATAGTGCACTGAAACTGGAAATTAATGGCAAAAGAAATTGAAAAACCTGCATAAATACATGGAAATTAAATAACAATGTTTTGAACAACCAGGGGGCTACAGAGGAAATTAAAGAAGAAATAAAACAATGACAATTCAATGAAAATGCAGACACAACAAAGTGTAATCTGTGGGATGAAATGAAAGCCATCTTAAGAGGGAAATATACAGCAATAAATTGTTATATCAAGAAAACAAAATGAGCACAAATAAACTATCTAATGCTTCATCTCAAGTTTCTAGAAAAAGAAAAGCAAGTTAAATCCATAGCTCATAGAAGAGAGGAAATTGTAAAGATTAGAGCAGATATCAATGCAATTGAAACTAAAAAAAATACAAAGAATTAATGAATCAAAAAGCTGGTTCTTTGAGATAATAAAAAAAATTGACAAACTTCTAGCTAACCTTATAAAGAAAAAAAAAGAATAAACCCAAATTGATGCAATAAGGACTGAAAAAGGGGAAATTACTACAGATCGTATGGAAATTCAAAAGATCATGAATATCTACTTTGAAAATCTCTACTCACATAGAGAGGAAACCACAGAGGAAATGGACAGATTTGTAGAAACATATGAACTACCAAAACCAAAAAGATATACCAATTTTGAATAACCCAATGTTATTGAAATTGAAAATGTAATAAAAAACTTACCAACAAAGAAAAGCCCAGGTCCTGATGGATTCATAGCTGAATTCTATAAGAAATTTAACAAGACTTGATGCCAATACTGCTTAAACTCTTCAGTGAAATTGAAAAGAAAGCAATCCTCCCTAATTCATTCCTGGAGGCAAGTATTACTCTGATACCAAAACGAGAGAAAGACCCAACCAAAAAGGAGAACTACAGGACAATCTCACTAATAAACATAGATGCAAAGATTCTCCATAAAATACTAGCAAATAGAATGCAGCAAATCATCAAGAAGATTATACATCATGACCAAGTGGGGTTTATTCCAGGAGTGCAGGGATGGTTTAACATACACAAATCAATAAATGTAATACACCTCATCAACAGAGCCAAAAACAAAAACCACATGGTCATCTCAATAGATGCAGAAAAAACTTTCAATAAGGTCCAACACATGTTCATGGTAAAAACCTTTCAGACACTCAGAATACATGGTGTCTACCTTAACCTTATAAAGGCCATCTATGACAAACCAACAGCCAATATTATACTAAATGAACAAAAATGGAAAGCTTTCACTTAAAATCAGGAACAAGACAAGGATGTCCACTATCACCACTCCTATTCAATATAGTTCTGAAAACACTAGCCAAGGCAATCAGACAAGAGAAAGAAATAAAAGGAATAAAGATAGGAAAGGAAGAAGTTAAATTATCACTATTTACAGATGACATGATACTCTATATATAAGACCCAAAAAACTCCATTAAAAGACTACTAGAGGTAATAAACAAATTCAGCAGTGTAGCTGGATACAAAGTCAATACTCAAAAATTAATACCATTCCTGTACACAAACAAGAAATTCACCAAAAGAGAAATTGTGGAAATATCACCATTCACAATAACATCTAAAAAGATGAAATATTTAGCAATCAACCTAACTAAAAATGTAAAAGACCTATATGCTGAAAATTACACTATGTTAAAAAAGGAAATTGAAGAGAATATTAGAAAATGGAAAGATGTTCCATGCTCTTGGCTAGAAAGAACCAACATAGTGAAAATGGCCATACTCCCCAAACTTTTATACAGATACCAGTCAAAATACGATTGACATACCTCACAGATATAGAGAAAACACTCCTAAAATTCATTTGGAACCAAAAGAAACCTGGAATAGCAAAGGCAATTCTGGGCAATAAGGCAAGGCAGGAGGCATCTCAATTCCTGACTTGAAAGTGTACTACAAAGGCACAGTGATAAAACCAGCATGGTTCTGGCAAAGAAATAGACCTGAGGATCAATGGAACAGATTAGAAGATGCAAGCATAGGTATAAAGACACTCAGCCACTTGATATTAGACAAAGGGGCTAAACATGTTCACTGGAAGAAGGATAGCCTTTTTAACAAATGATGTTGGAAAAACTGGCTCTCCACATGCAGAAGACTGAAACTAGATCCATGCCTATCACCATGCACAAAATTAAAGTCTAAATGAATCAAAGACCTAAACATTAAAACAGAAACACTAAATCTACTAGAAGATAAAGTAGGTAGAAATCTTGGAGACATATGTGTAGGCAGAGATTTCATGAACAAAACGCAAACTTCATGGGAAACACTTCAGAGAATCAACAATTGGGATCTCATATTATAGAAAAGTTTCTGCACTTCAAAAGAAATCACCATCAGAGTGAAAAGAAAACCCACAGAATGGGAAAGAATTTTAACCAGCAACCCCTGAGACAAAGGACTTATATCAAGAACATATAAAGAATTGAAAAACATCAAGCCCCCCCCAAATTCAAAGACCCTCTCCAAAAATGGGCAGCTGAGATGAACACACAGTTCTCAGATGAAGATATATAAATGAAAAACAAATACATGAAGAAATATTCACCATCACTGGTCATTCAAGAATGCAAATTAAAACAACACTGAGATATCATCTCACACCAGAAAGAATAGCTGCCATCAAGAAATCAACTGATCACAAATGTTGGCGAGGCTTCGGGGGAAAAAGGAACACTGCTCCACTGTTGGTGTGAGTGCAGACTGGTGCAACCACTATGAAAATCAATATGGAGAATTCTCAGAGGAGTAGGAGTGGAAGCTCCATTCAACCCAGCTATTCCCCTCCTGGGTATTTTCCCAGAAGAACTGAAAAGTTCATATCACAGTGATATATATATATACACCTATGTTTATAGTAACAGCTAAATCTTGGAAACAACCAAGATGTCCATCAACCGCAGAGTGGATGAAAACAATGTGGTATTTTTACACAATGGAATATTATTCAGCTATAGAAAGGATGATCTTGAGGCCTTCAGAGGGAAATGGAGATAACTTGAGAGTATCCTCATTAGTGAAATAAATAAGGATCATATTTATAAATATCACATTGTTTCTCTAGTGTAAAATGTAATAAGAACTGTAGGAGTAATAAAACCCAAAATGTGTAATTGCTACTGTAAAAAAGAGAGGAAAAGAAAGTGCTGTAAAGAACATAACTGCATGTATGTTTAAGTGTGTAAGACAGATGACCATATTACTATTTTTGTCAGATTGTTGAGCAGAACTGTTAACAGTCTCACTGTTTGAATGTCTACTTTGTATGCTTTAATTTTGTAACTTGTACAACTATTTCCAATGATGAGAGTATGTAATGTATCAAGTGGCAATTTCTTAGTTTTTTTTGTTTTTGTTGATGTTGTAGTTTGGGGGGTTTTTTGGAATTCTGTATTGTTGCTACCATTTTTCTGTTTTGTCTGGTTTGTTCTTTTTTTTCTATTTAAATAAAATTTAAAAAAAAAATAATAGTTTTATAAAAAATGAAGCCCTAGCCAGTTAGAACTAGTCATAGTTTTATATATATATATATATATATATATATATATATATATATATATAATGTATGTATATATATGTGTGTGTGTGCGTGTATAATTTTCATTATAATTAGTATGTTTACCTTTGTAATAAAATACATGAGGAAGTTTTAAAGCATCAATGGTTTTAAATCACAAGTTTATTTGGAATGAATTCAGTGGTCATAGCCTGTGTACGGAGGCTCTCAAAGCAACTTTAAACAATGATATTATAATGAAAAATGTGTTCTTTTCTAGTTTTGGGACCTAAGTGCTTGACTCATTTTTAGAAATATGGATGCCAAAAGTATGCCAAAATCATTCATTAAGTATGTATTTGTATAAAGAATTAATAAAAAATCAGGCCTCCCAAATTCAAAAACCCAATCCAAAAATGGGCATCTGGAATGAATACATACTTCTCAGATGAGGAAATACAAACAGCAAATAAATACATGGAAAAATGTTCAACATCATTGGACATTCAAGGAATGCAAATTAAAACAACACTGCGACTTTACCTCATCCCAGAAAGAACAGCTATTATCAACCAATCACCCAATAACAAATGCTGACAGAGCTATGGGGGGAAAGGAACCCTTCTCCACTGTTGATAGGAGTGTAAACTGGTGCAACCACTGTGGAAATCAGTGAGGAGATTCTTAAAAACAAACAAACAAACAAACAAACAAGGATTAGAGGTCCCATTGGATCCAGCTATTCCCCTTCTGGGTATCTTCCCAGAAGAATTAAAAACATCACAGCACAGTGAGGATCTATGTGCACCCATGTTTACAGCAGCACAATTTGTAATAGTTAAATATTGGAAACAATCCAAATGCCCATCAAGTAAGGAATGGATAAAATGATGTAGTGTTTCTATGCAATGAAGTACTAATCAGCTATAAAGAAAGATAAACACAGAGCTTTTATAGGTAAATGGATACAACTAGAGACCATATTCATAAGTGAAATAAGTCAGACTTGCATGAGTGAATTTCATATTGTTTCCTTAGTGTAAAAAACTAAAAAGAATAAATAAGATCCAAAGGTACAATAGAGATTGTGAAAGGGAAAGAAACTGCTCAAAAAGAAAGAGCAACTGAAATGGGGAAAAGAAGAAAAGAAGGAAAGAAAAAAAAACATATGTATACAAGAGAGCTAAGATAATTGTACTACTCATTCTGTTAGTTCATTGAAAGGAACAGTTAGAGCATATATTGTTTGATCAATTCTACACGCCTATATTTGGTAATCTGAGCAACTATTTTGAGGACAATAATATGCAATATAGTAATTATTGTTAATTTCTTATCCTCTTGTTTTGAGGATAAGAATTTTTAGTGTTGTTTAGTTATTCTCTTTAAAATAAAATAAAGAGAAGGAAATACACCATGTGCAGTACCCACTGTAATGGCTATTGCTGTAACTGAGTTTACCCAATCATCTGTAATTACTAATCCTATGACTCTTCTGTGCACTCAGTGTTACGGCTGTCTTATTAACAGTTGCGGAAGCTTATGTTATGGGAACCCATGGTGACACAGCTAACCTGTGACAGCGGATGCATTAAGCACACAGTCTATGGATGTCGTCCTTACACAAGCTTGTTGTTCAGTGCCCGAAATAAAACCAAGCAGAGCCTCGGAAGTGAGCCTCTAAGGCAAATGTGAGAGGAAATGGTCTTTTCCCATGGTCCCTGTCCTCACTTTAACTCTCCCGTTAGCAGAAGACTGTTCTTTCCTCCAAGCCCTGCGTCTTCTCCCCTACCACCTTCCACCACTTGGACAACTTCTCGCCACCAGCTCATCTTCTGGACACATCCGGTCTCCGTCCCTTGTACGTGAACTCTGACTCAGCTTCATTCTGGAGTTTCCGACTCGTGTAACCGGCCCTACGAGACAGTCTCCGCTTGACTATCAACGTGAGGGCCTGCTTCCAGTGAATGTGTAAAATGGAAGTTTTTGGATTAGTTTTCACATCTCTGGTGCCCTCCCACCTCCGCACCGTTCCCCACCACAGTCACCAATTCTAACAACTTAGCTTCTGAGTATTTTCTAAGTGCATCTTCCCTCCTCTTCAGTGTCGTCATTTGTGCCTTCACGGAGCACAGTCCTGTCTGAGGAAATGATGGTAAAGCTGCCCTACTTGTTCTGCTTGACATCTGGACCATGTTAAAATGACTTCTGAAGACTGCTTCTTTGACCTGTTTCTTTGCCACTTAATGTCCTCGAGAATGTCCACCCCCCTTCTGCAGCCCTGCTATGTCACAAGGGCTCTGTCAGAGATGCGGAACGGACAGGAAAGACACAGAACGAACAGGATTTGCTCTTGTGCAATGGCAGGAACTACTTACAATGTGTGCGGCAGACTTTGTACCCGCACCTAGCCCTGGGTCCAAAGCCAGCAGTCTCTAGCCAGGAAAGAGATGGAATCATGGGGAAGAGAGCACGACCACACCAGTGGCCACCAGGGTTCGCTGGAGCCAGCCAAGCAAGTGGCCACTGGCTTGCGTCCCTCCACTTCTGATGGTCCAGCAGTTCTGCAGCAACCTGAAGGAGGAGCTGGCACCCTCCGGCACTGATCTAACGCACGCTGGAAAGCTGTGGGGAGACAAAATTGTGTCTGTCTCTTGCATTTGATCCTGCACAGGCTGCCTGGTCGGACTGGTGGGCAGTTCTCTGCCCTTCCCATGCGTCCCTTTGCTCCCCTTGCATTGCCCAGTGGACAGGGTTCGTTTGCTGCAGGGTCCTTCCTGGATATTCAGCTGCCATGCTCCACTCCGGTGTGAGTGCAGCCAGGCAGGTGGCAGGGGCCTCCCCCAGCGAGCCCTCCACTCCAGCCCTTACTGCTGCTTTGGAGATCGGAGAGGGCACCCTGCAGAGCTACGGTCTGGAAGGGAGGGATCCGGATGCTTACCTGCCTGCCCAGCATTCATGCAGCCATCCAGAACACCCCCGACTTCTGTCCTTGCCCCAGTACCTGGTACTATCCAGGCCCTCTTTTTGAGTCCAAGAGGGCTGCCCTCCCCCCATGTCTATGCTGCAACACAGGTCCTGTTAAGGTAAAGCCTGGCTTTGGCATCCTGGAAACCTGCTTGTGATTTATGGCTCCGATAATGTGGGCTCCAGGAGTCCTGCAAATCTACCCTCAGCGGTGTGGACAGAGTGGATAAACAGAGCTGTTACTGCTGAAGAGCTCCAGAGCCAAGCAGCCAGTGAGGACGGGGGCCAGCTAAGAGCAATGGCAGAGACCTTGCACTGGCAGACTGAACCCACGGTGCCCAGCACGGTCGGGCATCAGATGGTGATGGCTGGCAGTGACCAGCAGCTGGCCGTGTCACCTGGTACAGCTGGTGACAATGGGACTGCCAGCCGAGCTGCGCTTGGTGGACTCGAGCAGTGCACCCACTGGCTGGCAGCAATCAGAGCTCATGCGTCAGGAGCTGGTGGCCTCGGGACCACACGGCAGCCCCGCGAGCTGCACCCCACGCTGCCGCCCGAGCAGGGCCGGTCCGCACTGCAGGGCCTTCCAGAGCTCAGAGGTCCCCACGAGGGAGTGAGTGCTGGTCAAATGCAGAGAAGGGAATTGTGGGAATTGTCACTGCAGCTCAGGGAGGTCACCCTACAAAGCCATGGAGAAACATAAACTCCAGAGCAGCGCAGATAGGTCTCGCCAGCCTGAAGCACTGCTCGCATTGGACTATTCCTGTTATTCCTGACGGCCCAAGCTCCCTTCTTCCCATCCTGAAACCACGCTAGTCTCCGCCTGCAAAATGTGGTTGCTGTTGTTGTTTAACTTTTCTTCCTAACTATTTGCCAGGTAACATTCAAATGAAGTATCACCACCTCAGAGAAGCCCCTTTTTGTGTGTTTATGGTCCCTGAGGCATAGCAGCGTGACCAACACAGAAGATGCACAGCAGACCCGGGGGGTGGGCGTCCCATGTGAACCCCACGTTTCTCAGGAGCGTGAACAACTGCTCACCGTTCTGCTCACTGGCTTTAAGCATCAGACTCTTACAAGTTACAACTAAAGAACACTACTAGCATATGTTAAGCCCGGTCGACCCTTGTTCTGTATTTTATTATATTGCATTTTACTTAATTATTATAATAAATGAATAAATTAAATATAAGTTAATTCAGGTCAATGGCTCCCATGTTATTTTAATGTAATACAAGTAGATATTAATAGAGAACATATACAAAGCCCTCTTGTATGAGAAAATGAAACAAAACTTTATCACAAAATAATTACAGAACAACAATAGTTAATATGCTGTGTATCATGATCTTAAAAGAATGACTAAAATGGTACTCAGTGTTAAAATGATTCCTCAAATTATTTATTCTCTTGTTCAAAAATATTGTAAGAGATATGTTTATTTGTTTCACTTGAACTATTGATTTCTTTTTCATTCACTGAAGAGGAAGATGTATCCTTTTGTTTGTTTCTTCTTTGTAAGAGACTTTTTTGTCTACAGTTTTTAGTGTGGTAATAAAGGTTTATAGGTACTAAAAGCGTAAGGCATTATGTGGGTTATGGTTATTAAAACTGTGTGCCATTCTCTCCCAGAGACGTGCAGAAGATAAGCTTTCTTTCGGGAGGTGTAAAATCCCGAACTGCGACGCTGCTGCCGGGATAGTGAGGCCCCTTCCGGGTAACACACTGCCTGGTGCAGCGTGGACCCAGAAACCCAGCGGCTCCACCTTCTCTCCTTGGCAGTTATCTGCATTAAGTAAAACACTGATCTATTTTCCTAAACACTTTTCAAGGTTGCCACCTCTGCTCTCCTACAGCTCTGCTGTTGGGCCGCAGTGGGCCGTGTGGCAGATTCTGTCCGGGCCGAGGACGGCACCCCAAGTACCCCAGCCAACCGCGAGTTCACGCACGGAGCCTCGGTGGCCCGGGGCGCTGCTGCCGAGTCCCACGGCTCCTCCGTCAGGCCGGAGCCTACTCAGCAGCTGGGATTAAGAGCAGCAGCGGCGCTTAGTCCCAGAGCGAAGCCCCAGAGCCCCGTGGCGGTCAGGAATCTGGACTCTGCAGGACTGCGGCCAGCGCTGGAGTAAGAGCTCAGAGGTGGCGCAAAGCAGCCGCAGGGTCCTCTGCCCGGGCTGCAGGAGGGCAGGTGACCGGCCGGGCTCTCCGCCCCGGACGGTGATTCCAGCGCGGCCTGTCCTTCGTTTCCTTGTGTTCATTAGACTGCATCCAGTTTCTGCCCTTAGTGAAGAGAAATGGCATCAGGTCTGCTCTCTTACCTGGTAGGGTTCCTATTCGGTGACGGAGCTGCTCTTTGATCTTGACCGCACGCAATGTAGCTCCCTCCTCTGAAAAGAAAGAATTGTGACGTTTTCTTTGCTGACTTCTTCCTGGGTTCGTTCAGAGCTCCTTAATCAAAGCACCAGTGTTGATGTTGTCTTGCTGGCATCTGCTTTAACTGATCAATCTAGTGAGTTAATAAACAGTAAATAAGAAATGGAAAAATTATGTTTTTCTTATGAAATAATAAATGCTTGGATATTTTTCCTCTCCTGTAGCAAAACTGAAGTTCACACATTAATGTTCAATATATACCCTCTGTATTCATTGAATGAAAAGAAAAATACAGAGAAAAAGTATTCAGCACTGTGCTGAGGTATTTCACTGCATGCTGTTTATTAACTGACTGGAAAGCAACTTGTTTGAAATTTAAAGAAATTTTTAAGATCAGGACAGTGTGTGAAATAGAAGGAAAATGTGGAGAGGGCATGTACATTATGTCAGAAGACTCGGCTGATCGCTGGTCTACTGCTTAAGTGAGAGATCGCTTTACAATGATAGGATCAAGGCTTCAACCAAATGATCCCTAAGAGTCCTTTGAAAGCCTTAGTAGTACTCCAGATTGAGAACTGTTAAGTTGGCAACAGTTTGGTAACTCTTATTAAATATGGGGAGGATAAGAAAACATGCAAGACACTTACATAAAAGTGCCCAGGAGAATCAGGAAATGGGCGGTTTATAAAATAGCCCGCTTCACTGCGAGTGGCTGTGGCCCCGGGAGCTGGCCTGGTGATGGCCCCGGGAGCTGGCCTGGTGATGGCCCTGCTGCCTCGCTCTGTGCTGAGCAACTGGCCTCAAAGGGACTCGGGCAGCACCTCACCTACTGTACCGCTTTCCACAGTACCTGGGCCTTTCTTGGGACGTTCCCAACCCGTGGAGAAGATGCCTGGCCCCGTCTCGCCCCAAGAGCCCACAGATCACAGCCTGGTGCACAGAGCAGCCAGGACTGAAGAGATAAGAGCCCTTGCTATTCTCCCAGCTTGTTCGCTAACAGGTGGCTTAATCGCTAGACTGGTCGCTGACTCGGAGTCCAACGAGAAGCTCACGATGTAGAATTTCCTGAGTGGTTTCCTGACGGTAAATGAACTCACCAACTTCCCATTAGGATTGATTTTCGTCACAAACCTTAACATTCAATATTCCCATAAATTTTTTTAAAGTCCTGCACAGGAGTGGGAAAGACAAATAGTTCAAGTTCTGTGCACAGGAAGTGTGAATAAGAGAAAGGATCACATCCAGAACACAGGAAGTCCATTACACAGAATTAGCAAGATTCGCAATTCCTGTAATACTGTGTTTTGAGAGACAAGCTCCAATCTTGGCAAGAAGTTTCTAATTCTCTGGGAGGTACTTTACCATTCCTTTTGTATTTTAACAATTTATCTTCTCACAGTATTTGTATTATGCTTGACAAGATCAAGGTACTTAATTTATACTTTATGAACTAAGGTAACAGTGAAGTGCCATGCAGTTTTCTCTAAAATGATACACTTTAAATCGATTTGACACTTTCAGTTTGAAATCTTCACTGGTTATGTAAAGTACCTAAGTCATTGTTTGCAAATACTCAGCATTCACTTTTTTAGAGGAGTAAATTAAAAACTGAATGCAAAGAAAATCCTGACTTTCTGTTTTCTGTTGTTAAATAAGGATGCAGTGCACCCTTCCAGTCTTTCGGATCAGGTGGAAGAACACACACAGGAGAGGACCTCACCAATGTCCTCCAAGCGAGGCCACCAGAAACAATCCAGCCAAGCGCAGCAGGTCTGCAGATCTGTGCAGCTGAAAGAACAAACATCAAACTGGAGCTGTGCGCCTGCAAGGGACAGAGTCCACTCTGCACAAAGCCTCCTCCTTTGCCTATTAATCAGCGCCTTCACAGCAGAGCTTAGACTGGTGTCTCACTGAACAGCTGGTCCCCTCATGGGGCGTAAAATTACCCATCGTGGTGGGTAATGACGGGTAACGCTGGCACTGTTAACACTAGCCCATCGCAGGACTGGGAGGGGTCCGCCACTTGATTCGGGGCCGGTTGAGAGAAGTGGTGGCAGCGGGAGAGGAACCTTCTTCCCTAAATGCTTTCAACAAGGGGGGTGATTTTATGATCAGTGTTTCAGCGCACTTCATGGGAAGAGGAGGGTAAATGCAGATGAATCGGATGCTAAAGAGGCCTGGGCACTTTGGCATTTTAGCTAAAAGTGGGAGGAGTGCGATGCTTTGGGTTGGCAGAGCGACAGTGTTTTCTTCCGCAGAGATAACCTGAGCTGGCGCTTCCTTGCCTCACTTACGCCGATGTGCAGCCAGTGTATCTGGAGCTGGCGATCCACGAGGCTATTCACGCTAACGGGCTGGGCCTGTGCACCAGCCCAGATGCCTGATGCCCTGGAGCTGGTGCGGTTTGTGCTGCTGGGTTTTTTTTGCTTTGTGTTGGTCTCTTCTTTACAGTAATTTGAATCTCTCTGCTCTACACTGAAGGCTTTTGCTTTCCGTTTGAGCTGACTGCCCCCTCCCCAGTGACATTTGAGGCAGGCACATCTTGATTCCTGTGCAAACATTAGGGAGTCCTTTGGTTTCTGTCCTTGCACTCTCTCCGCTCTTCCCAGTGTGTCCCTGCTCTCTCCATGTGTCCCGCCATTTTGCAGTCCTACAAGGACCCCTGCAAGCCATCCTGTGCCCGCCAGCCACCCAGAGTAAGCATAGCTGGTGAGGGATCATCAGGGGTAACTCAGCTCACCCTCGAGCTCGCCTCTGTGCTCCCTCCTCTCCGTGGTTCCCCGTGGAGTCTGCGAGGCAGACCTAGGCCAGCACGGTTCGGAGCAGCTGCTGTCTATGCCCGAGGTGGCCTCTGGCCTGAGGCTCTCGGCGAGTCTTTGGGAACTGCCTGCCTCGCCGCTGCACAGAGCGTGGCACTGCTTTTGGGCATTCTTGAAAATCTGATGATTTTTTTCATGCAAGATTTTATGAATTGCTCATTTTTGTGCTTCAAACTGAGACCCTCAATGTCTCCTTTTTCGTTCTTCCAGCTACAATTTCTGAACCTTAACTCCAGTTCTTCAAATATGCCTTTACACTGTAAATTCTGTATTTTACCCTCGTTCTCCAGATCTTCAGGGTTGGTGCTTCTCTGGACTGAATTTAAGTTTGTACAGTGTCTTTTGGCATGCCTGCTACTGCTGAATGGACACACACACACACACACACACAGCCTTTCGGCATGGTTCACTGTGCCCAGAATGCATGTGGAAATGACCCGACGACATCTTTGCAGCTGCATCCAGCATGAGTCTGCAGGACCCGACCAAACAGAAGCACAGGGTAGAGCGAGTTCTCCTGGGGAGCAGCGAACCCAGATCAGTCCTCAGGGAGGTGGACACCTCACTGGCCACACCCGAGTGCTCCACTTCCAAACACCATTCTGAGTGCCCGCTCTCAAATAGAACCAGACAACTACTTGTCTCATTTTAGGTGGGTGACATATGAGGGCATTGGTGAACAGAGATATGAGAGCATTGGCCAGTACAGAATAGAGTAAGCAACAGAGAAAGCAAAGAATGCTTTAGAGTAAACAGAGTGTGCAGGAAAAAGCAAACTCAGAGAGATTCTCTGGGTTTCAGGGATTCAGAGGGTTCCAGGCTGGGCAACCAGGGTTAGAAGGAAGGTCTCTTAGGGCTGAGACCAGCGTTGGGTTGAGTAGTCCACGCAGCCAACATACGCTTGGAGATGCCCCCAGCCACGGGTCCACACAGCAGCGTGCAGGAGTCACGGGCTGAACACTGCCCACACCATTACAGCAGGAAGAACTCGGGCCTCTCGGGGGCCTGGCCACAGGAGGTGGGGGTGGCTATCTTCACACACGCTTTCGCAGGACAGGGGAACGTGTCCACACACGCGGCGAAGCCAGCACAGCCCGAGTCCCCTAGTCTCCGTAGGGAAGTCCCCCAGTCTGCATCCCATTTGTCTGTGAGCAAGAAGGGGTTGAATGGCTGGATTCAGCTGCCTTTCCCAACAGACTGAAAGCTTCGGGGAAAGTAGGGCATTAGCAGGCGCCATTCCGTTCCGAAAGGTGAAGAAGAGGAGCATTTTAAAATGTCAGCATCTGAGTAACAGACGCTCCATCCCGAGATACTAAAGGAAAAGAAATACATGTTTTAAGACTTTGCAGTAAGTAAAGGGCATTTTCTCATAGTGAAATCCCCACTGAATGCCAGTACAGTGCATAAAAATGAGGTCCCATTAATGTAAACCACTGTAAAATCCTGAAATTGTTGGAAACAGAGGCAATTCTGCATTCTTCTGTTGAAAGACAGATAATGTGTGGAAAGAATCAAGAATCATCACGGCTTCTGACTGTATCAGCAATACTAGAAGTTAAAAGACAATAAAATAATATATTCATCATTCCGGAGGAAAACACATGCAGACATAATACATAAATGTATTAATTAAAAGTGTATTATATATATACATATATAAAATTAAAATGTGTTGCTATATATTTAATGAAATAGATGAGTCAATCGGCTTTGCCTTCGCTGGACATAATACCCGACACCCCAGACCTAAAGGAGGGCAGGTTTAATTTGGCTCATGGTCCAGGAGGCACAGTCCATGGTTGATAGGCTCCCAGGCAGGAACAGCACGGTGGAAGAGCAAGTGCAGCAAAGCGCTCCGTTTCTGCCTGGGACGCAGAGTATGGGAGCAGCCCAGGAGGAAGAGGTGAGGGACCAGGTACATAACCCAAAATTACACCTCCACATGCCACCCCGATGTGCTCAGGGGCGTGCTTTACTAATCCTCAGGGTGTTTCTGAATGCAGTGTGGTTGGCCTATGAGGATTAATGGTCACAATAGTCCACAGAGAAGATTTAAATGAATACTCAACTACACTGAACTCCCAAGTGCTCTGTGTGTTCATTTTTCACTACTGTCACTCCATATCTGACAATGACAAATTGAGCACATGGGCAGAATACAGAAAGTATAGTGGAAACAGACATTTTCTGCGGTGAACTACTGTGTACTGTATCTGCATTTTATGAAACATTACTGCACAGTAAAGGGAGGCACGGTTGAGACCAGCGACTCAGGCAGAATTTAAGCAATGTGTGAGGACTTTATTGCAAACTGGGAGAGGCTGGGTCAAGAACAAAAAGACCACTGGCCCTGAGCAATGGGACAGAGCACATTTTCCAGGGGAGTTTAGGTAGAGGAAGGGGCGTTGCTGATGGGGGTACAGAATTGTGGATCTCTGAGTAGGGGGTCTAGGGCTCACTGACAGGGCAGCGTGGGGCAGGGGCGCGGGTGACTCGTGGGCTTTCTGTGGAGTCAGCTCTCTGCAGGTTGAGCGGCTCAGGGAAGCGGCTGGCTTCCTGCTGAACAGTGAGCAGATCTTCCTGGGGAGTTTTTCTCTCCCAGCTGGGCGGGGATCCAGTTCAGAGACCTGACAGTTACTGTTACCTTAGAAACCTCCTCATTACCCCAACATTTCAATGAAAGTAATCAGGAGACATAACTAAAACTAACATTGCTAAGAAACAGAAATAATTTGTTCAAGTTCCTTAAAGGCTGTTTGAAATAACTTTTCCAAACCATTTCACACTCTGTGCCTTGAACCCAGGTGTCCCTCACAGATGCAGCACATGCATGTGTGACCCTGGTGACACTGTGTCAGGATGACTTGCTCAGGCAGAGTCCCCAGCCCTCAGCCATGGAAGGCTCACTGCCATAAGTTTCAAACTGCTCCTGGCTGGAGGACCAGGTAGGGAGTAAGTGTTAACCGGAGCACTTTAGTGTGGACCGTGGGTTTTTCTCCCAGAGGTTTCCTACAGTTAACTGGCTGGCGTATGCAAAACAGATATGTAGGCTCTATGTTATCATCAAATCTAAGACATAACAGTCACATTCTATATATTATATTTGCATTGGGGTTATAGTTCTTTTAGAACTTGAAGGGCATTGCATATTTGTCCATGGTTTCTTTCGCCCAAAAATTGTCTTAGCTTTTAAATCACAGTTAAAAAGCCAAATGCCTAGAGCAAATTGTGAGAACAAATAAATATATCACTGCAAAAGCAAGAAAAATGATGTTGTCTGTTCTGTGTTGTTTTTCTGTTCAAAGCATAGCATTCAAAACGCATGTATTTCCATTGTTATGAACAGGTCTCTTTCAAGGTGACCTGGAGATTTGGGAAGTGAGGGCAGTTATTCACAGGAAGACTGACAGCATTTCTTCTCTTCTGTGCTGAAGAAGTGCTCACTAAAGTCACACTTGGACCTCAAACTCCTGCTCATCCTGGTTGTGACAGAGCAGGTGACACTCACAAACTAAGGAGACAGATGGGAGGGTGGAGCCCGCTTCACCCAGACAGAATTTGGAGTCGGCTTCATGTATCCCGATGTGAACGTGACTGTCATGAAAACAGCTATGCCTTACAAGCCTTGTCACACCGTTCCTGGACGTGAAAACAGATTCCAAAGCTTTTTTATTTATTAGTACATGTTGGTGGTGCACAATGTGTACGTTCCTTGTGTGGAGTTGGCACGTGCACAGAACTCCATTCAGCTCCCTTCCTCCCCTCCCTGTCTTCATTTGATCCTCTTCCTATTTAAAAGGTTGATTTCCCTACTTCTCATTTTGCTCTTTATTTATAATTTGGGTTTCTTGTATAAAAGAAACCATGTGATATTTAAGATCGTGTGTCTGATTTATTTCCCACAATATTATGGTCTCAGTATGCACCAGTTCCCCTACAAATGACTCCAGTTCATCTCTCTTTATGACAGAATAGTACTCCATTGTACGTAAGTCCCACATTTTCTTTATCTACTCACCTGTTGATGGATTTGTAGACTGCTCCCGAGATCTAACTATTACGAGTTGTGCTGTGATAAACATGGACATCAGGAGGTGGATGCAGCCACAAGTGGTGAGGGAATGATTCCCAGGGGAATCCCAGTGTCCAGGTCATGGATCCACTCCCCAGGCTGGCCTAGGTCAAAAGTGGAGTTAGATCAGGTTTGTGTTTATGCCCCTCCCTTCCTCCTCTCAGTCTGTGACCCCACTACTGAGTTTCCACTTCTTGATAACACCCTGCTTTTACTACTTGACCAGTCTTGACAGCCCTGCATGGCAAAGGTATAGAAAGCGAGGTCTTTCTCCCTTGGGGTACGCCGTAATCTATGCCCCAAATCTCCTGTCCTTGACAGGTCCTTTGAGTTCCGACAGTTTTGCCCCAAGCACAAGCTGGCTCATGTGATGATGCCTTTGTGTGTTACCCTTTCTGCAATGGTGGAGCCCAAGGGTCGCTGGCATCTGCAGAGGGACACAGCCTGCTCTGCTCCATAGTGTGACACTGCGATGGAGACGTCCAGCTTTCAGATGTCAGTGTCATCCCACATCCATCTTTCCATCTTTTGGAAACAGCAGGCTCTCCAAGAGATACTTGCAAATTAGTATGAGTTTAAAATAATGAATGATAATCTCTCCCTTGATTACTTATTTCTTTTGGGAAACTGATGACCTTTTGGTACCTGTCACTGGAGTCCATTTGATAATTGTCAAATGCTTCCTCCATGTTTTGCTGGTCAGTTCCAGGCCTTCAGAACTGAAAACACATTGCGCCCTGCTCCAGTGGCTGTCACCCCTCTTCCCGACATCCCGATTTCCTGTAACACCCACCGTGGTACAGGGTGCCCTTTGGGCCACTTTTCTCCTGACATCATCCGGTTCCACTGTCTATGAGATCCGTGAACTGCCTCCACACTCAGTCCTGTGGTGATCCATTTGCTTCCTTCTGGAAAATTCTGTGTTCATTTAGCATCAGTAAAATAGTGCATGGTGAGTTCTGCCCTTCATGGTGCAACTTACTGAAGTGGGAGACACAGTCTCAAGGCAGTTAACAAATATGAACACAGTGTTGCTGCTGACACGAAGCTCAGGTCCCTTCCAGCTGCCTGCTGACAAATTCCCGTTGGGTGGACACCCTGGGAAGCCCTGGGAAGGGAACTTTGCTCAAGTTGTTCCAGGAAGCCTGATAAGATTGCTGTTTCCTATTGCACTGTCATGACGAACTCACGGCGATAGCATCCCGGATGCAGGTGTCCAGGTCAGGGGAAATCAGAGGGAAGTTCAAACGCTGTCCGCCCATGGCCACTGATCTCCTATCTTTATTACCAAGCCATGGGCAGTTTCTGTGTGAGCCTGTGCTGGAAATTAGGCAAAACCAAAACTGCATGTCAGGCAAATGGAAGAGGCTATAAAAAGAAGTTTTTAAAAAAGGACCTCTCAAAAGAACAAAAAGCACTTACTTTCATAATACTGTTTTGTACTCTTAAAATTTTATTAGGAGGACAAATCCTGGGAGGCTGTGTTAAATGGCCTTAGCACTCAAAGCAGGGGCCTGGAGGGTACTTTGGGCGTTGGCAGGCACCTTTGTGCCTTGACCGTGGTGATGGTTTTGTGGACGTCTGTGTGTAACTAAACTCCTCCAGTGTGTTCAGCTTTTCTACCAAGAACACCTTGGTGAAGCTGCTGTTTCAAAGGACATTTAGAAATACAAAGCACATGTTTTGCCACGGTAGAGACAGACCCCGGGGCTTTGTGCTGAGCTATACCTCCAGGTTTTCCATGAAACAAGGACTGGCTGATTTGCTGATTCAGCCCTGACCCCTCCTCCTCACCTCAGCCTCCTGGGGGTTATAGGTGTGTTGCCAAAATGGCCAGCTCACGTTTATTTTGGGGTAACTTCAAAGATAATGAGTTGTGCAAAGAGCAGTGCAAAGTGTCCTGTGCGCCCTCAGCTACAGACGTCTGGACGCAGGCCTTCATCGCACGCCCGCGCCGGGCACACATGTGTGACCCTTGTTACATGACCACTCTCCTTCATTTAAGGATCGTGTCCAATCTCCCTTAGGTTTCAGGAGCTCTGCACTTTCTAAGTCTGCAGGGCTGAGCTTCGGTGGAATCTTTCTCAGTTTGGGCTCCTCTGAAGTCTTCAGCGGTTTCGGCAGAAACGTCCCAGAAGCGGGGCCATGGGGTTTCTGCAGCCTCGAAGGCAGGGTACGTTGCTGGTGTCCCACGCTGGGGTGGTGGTGACTCTGCTCACAGCGAGGACGACTCACCCCGGGGCTCAGCATGCTCCGCAGTGAACTGGCGTTTGTGCGCAAGCTACTCCAGCCGAGGTGCCCTGCGCCTCCTCCTCCTGAGGCCACCTCTAGCTGACCGGTGGGAGTGTCCTGCCTGAATCTAGGAGGGCACCAAGTGGCCTTCTGCGGGCCTCCTTCCTGCATATGTACTCGTTTACTCACGTGACTCTTCTCGGTGGAATCAGCTTGTGTGAGAAACAGCAGCGGGCTGCTCCCTGGCTCCAGCGCAGCTGAGGGTTCATGGAAGAAGGAAGCCCCCCAGCCCCCCGGCTGCGGGTGTCACCAGCAGCAGCCTCCAGGCCTGGGTGCAATAAAGAAGGCGTCTCACTTCCACGGCTGTGGAGCAGCTCGGGCCTCTTCTGTCTCTTTTGGGTGCGCGTGTCCAGGTTCCAGCCCAGGCTCCTCGCCGTCCTGGGGGGGAGGGCAGTCCTCCAGGATGCTGCAGCGAGTGCCAGGCCTTGAACCTTGGAAGGGACCCTCCTGGTCCCCAGCAGACAGGCAGCCCATCTGCGCGCTTCCCCACCGGACTCTGGCGGCCACTCAGCTCCGCGTGAACGCCACACGCCGAGGTCTGCCCCTCTAGTGAACCCTAACTAATACACTTTTGCATCACAGTGATTTCCGGCTTCCTTACAGGCTGCAGTCTGTCCGGCCCTCGTGTCATCACATGGTCACCGTCCACTCCATTAGCCTAGTGGGAGCCTTAGGAAGGAGCCAGCGCCTGGACCCTTGGTCACACTCTCGCTTTTGTCCGAGAGCCTTTGGACCGGCAGGAGCTGTCCCCCAGCACATTCCACAGGGCCACCTGGAGTCAGCTGCTTCTCTGGAGCCTCTGGTTCTTCTTAGTGGACAGAGCTATTTGCGAGTTGGAAAGCCAAGTGGGCACTGGGTACGGTGCTGAATCATGGAGAGGCCCAAAGATGCCAGATCCCTCTAACGTCTGTGCCTTCTTGGTGTCGGAGAGAAACCTGGTTTCCATTATCCTTAATGTATTTACATATTTGCTAAATCCTCAGGGCAGCCGAGCTCCTGATGCCAGGTCTCTCTTCCTTCTCTCCAATGCATGGGCTTTGCTTGTACCGCCACTGCTGGTCACCTCCAGGTGGGCCGTGGGCCTCCCTGCAAGGGACACTCTGTCTGCCAGCGTGGATGCCATGCCCGGTGGAGAGCTGGCAGAACAAGCAGAGAGAGGAGAGGGCACAGAGGGGAGAGCAGTATTAGCCACTAATGGCCCGCTTTTCCTCAGCTGGATTGAGACATTCTAGGCCGTGTGACATTTAGGGAACAAGAAGAGATATTACACAATTACTATGATTTGCACTTTACTCATTGCAGTGCTGCTATAAAAGGGGCCTAGAGCCCCTGAGGAGAATTTTCTAGAGTGAATTTGTTTATCCAACACCTTTCAACCCTTACTTCAAAAGGAAAGTGGACACGTAAGTATATGCCTTATGTCTCAGGCTGAATTTTCTTAAGGGGACACCTATATTCTTAGGAGGACTCTTTATGTCACGCAGCTGAAAGTTGAGAAAAACGTGTGATGGTCTTGCTTGTGGAAGAAGCACACATTATCAAATCCCCAGCATTTCTCCGTCAATACCGCCTCCCAGGGCTCCATTATGTACCGCCGGCACGGACTGGGAAACAATGACACTTTCTAGTCTTTCACAGACGCATGACGGGCGCAGCCTCCGTGTGCTCAGACGGTGAGCTAAATATAAAAGGATGCTTCATAAAGTGCCATTTAGATTCCAGTGTAATAGAGATGTAATGCATATGTCAAGTTATTGAGTTGTCAACTTAAATAGAAGCCAGGATGTCATCCAGTAATTATTGCTATTTAGGCCTGAGGCATTAGTGCTAATATTAGCATGCGAGTGTTAAGTACTTGCAGTACAAAAGGCAGAAGAGGAGATTATGGGAGTAAACTCTCGAGATCCCGTTATGTGACTGAGCTGTGGAGATGAGCTGACGTTTCAGAACCAGGGAAATTTGTGCGAGAGCATGCACCCCACTGCAGGGCTATGAGCAAGTACAAACACCCCCTCTTATTTTAGCAAAAGTTTAGTACATTCTATGTAAGTGAAAGGAGCTTAATTGAAATTAAATTTGACTGGCAAGGTTTTGGTTGCACCTATTCCTGGACAGATACTTGGGACTGCAGGAGATCTTTTGAAAAGCTCTGGTATAGCCGGGAATTTAGCTCAGTGGCTTAAGCGCCTGCCTGGCAAGCGTGAGGTCGTGAGTTCAATCCCTGGTACAAAAAAAAAAAAAAAAGCTCTGGTATAGACCTCAGTTTTCAAAACTTCTGCTTTTCCTCTGCAGAGCTCTCCTATAAACCCAATTGGGGTTTTCATCTATATGACTGGCAAATCTTTCTAAGAGGGTCACACTTATGGTCTCAGAAATCTTTGTCAAAACTGAGAAAGAAAAAGAGACTTTTGAGATCTTAACTGTGAAAGTTTGTAAAATATGCACACACACACACACACACACACACACACACAAGCACAGCTATTAGGTCCTTTTGCCAGGTAGTGTAGCTAACATAAAAGTACAGGTTATTTTCAAGGTCACTCTTTCAAAGAAATAGGTTAAAATCTGTTGCTTGTGGCATTGTTCATATGAGCAACTCAAGAAAGAGAAAGGAAAGGAAAGGAAAGGAAAGGAAAGGAAAGGAAGGAAAGAAAGAAAGAAAGAAAGAGGCAAAGAATAAAACAGACACCATTGGCATCTTTTCTGGTCTGCTCCGGAAGAACATTTAGCAATAAAGGATCCACCTGGAGATTAAGATCAAATCTGGTAAGCCCCACAATGTCTTTCCTAATTCCCTCGGCAGACAGCAGAGTCCGCGGAAGAAAACTGGACTCCTTCCAAAGCCTTTTAAAGCGTGTGCTCGCTAAAGCAGGGAGCCCCTGCACACCCCGCCAGAAGCCAGGCTCGAGTTTTACAAGAGTGGAATAAAACCGCGCAGAGTGCGCAGCGTTCTCCTGAAGGAAGGGATCTGGGCGTTTAATGGGCAGCCCAGGCACGGAGCGGGCGCCCTGTCCAGCTCGGCTTCCTCTTCGCAGGCTGAGGCCTCCTCCTCAAGGCCAAGGCAAGGGTCTCCTCCGTCCCCGCCCCTGGAGCGCCCTGCTTCCCTCTTCTTCCCGCACCCTGAGCCATGCTTCTGTGGAAACGCAGCTGCTATCTAAACATGTATCTCCTGCTAGTCTGTAAATTAAAACAGCCACAAGTCACCGCTTTAAATTTCACATAGTTCCACAGGGGCTGCGATCCCGGGTGTGCACCCCAGGCCGACCTGGCTGATCAGGGTCCCCACACTGGGGGCTTTTGCTCTGGGCCTCTGTTGAGGGGAACCCGCCACAGCCCTGAACGGGTTGAGCTAGTTTTGCTCTGTAGAGGAGCAGGGGGAGTAAAATCCAGCCTCCTTCTTTATCGGCCTTCTTTATCATCCTGCAGCACCAAGCCACGTGAAAGGGACCAGCACAGTTGTAACTGCAAGTTTGTCCTTCACTGGGGAGCCTGATTGAAGAGCTGCTTTCAGGCACTTCTCTGCCTAGCAGTCCTGCGGTGAGAGACAGTATCACTGCACCCACTGACGAGGCGTCCAAGGCACCAAAGGAGAGCTGCGAGAGCCGTGCACAGAAGCCGGACGCGCGTCCCCGCGCCTCTGTTGGCCTGTGACCGACTGTAGAGCAGACCGCACCCTTGCTGTCTGTGCGGCAGAGTGTTAAACGCGGGGCCCTTGAGCTGCCTGTGGGTCTCATGTCGCTGGTATAAATGACATGGCATCCACAGGTTCCAAGGTGTTCAAAAGCCACAGTGCATTTAAATGTTTAAAAACGTTACAATAAAAGACACATTGCTGATAATTCCTCCAAACATTACCCTTCGCTTCAAACACACCTACCACTGCTCTCTCTGCTCTCCGAAGCAGCTCCGGAGGCCTCTTTCAGAAGTGTCTTCCGTTGAGCTGTCACAGTTCCATGATGTCTTGAGTTAATTCAAAAACGTTTACCTTTCAGGGTCCTTTTCACTCTGAGGAGCCAGCACATACCTGGCACCTCAGGCTCAGATCCAGTGACTGGGGCGGGTGAGGACGCAGCGTCTGTTGCTGGGAGCTGCTGGCTGTTGACGGCGCTGGGTGGGCGCATTCATTTTGTTTTTTATTGTATCTCCTACAGACATGGAAGAGGACTTCCAGAATCACTTCGGGAGTGAGTGGCCAAAACTATGGAATAAGGAATAAGTGAGTGGAAGGCACCAGGGAGGATTTTGAAGTTTGTCTTTTACTGTTAACTGTTGGGAGCCAGTCCTAATGGGCATGTGCGCAAGATGGCGCCCGCACTCCGCCTATACCGCTCCCCCGCCCATCGTGTGCCCAAGATGGCGCCTACATCCTGCTTCCGGGTTCTTGCTCAGGTTGCAACCAGCACCAAATATGGCTACACACAATCTGCCCCGCGCTAATGGCCAATAGCTCGCCTCCACGTAGAAC